>JAPXFY010000026.1:874764-884764 GCA_030674185.1 Monoplex corrugatus
TGACAACAGCCACTATAGCAGACATCACCTGTCACCTGTCAGCAATTATACAGTCTGACAGCAGCCACTACAGCAGACGTCACAATGATCTTCCTTCATTCACCCTGGTCTTGACGTCTCTGTGCTACCTCACTGACCTGCAAACTGCTGATGATGGTGATGCTTGTTCACACAGAAGGTGGGTGGTCTGTCCTGATTTCTTTTGGCCTCAACTTTTCCTTGCAAAAATATTGTCTTTAGCGCGTTAGTGTTGGTCTTGGCAAAAATGTTTTCCACACCTACCTGGGTACTATACATTGAGGTCAGGGTGTTAAGGTAGGTCACTATACTTTGTATTTATAACACCTACCTGGGCTACTGTAGATCTTGGTCAGGTTGTTATGGTAGGTCATTATACTTTTGTATTTATAACACCTACCTGGGGCACTGTAGATCTTGGTCAGGGCGTTAAGGTAGGTCAATATAGCTCTGTGTTAATAACACCTACCTGGGGCACTGTAGATCTTGGTCAGGGTGTTAAGGTAGGTCAATATAGCTGTGTGTTAATAACACCTACCGGGGGTACTGCAGATCTTGGTCAGGGTGTTAAGGTAGGTCACTATAGCTCTGTGTTAATAACACCTACCTGGGGTACTGTAGATCTTGGTCAGGGTGTTAAGGTAGGTCACTATAGCTCTGTGTTAATAACACCTACCTGGGGTACTGTAGATCTTGGTCAGGGTGTTAAGGTAGGTCACTATAGCTCTGTGTTAATAACACCTACCTGGGGTACTGTAGATCTTGGTCAGGGTGTTAAGGTAGGTCACTATAGCTCTGTGTTAATAACACCTACCTGGGGTACTGTAGATCTTGGTCAGGGTGTTAAGGTAGGTCACTATAGCTCTGTGTTAATAACACCTACCTGGGGTACTGTAGATCTTGGTCAGGGTGTTAAGGTAGGTCACTATAGCTCTGTGTTAATAACACCTACCTGGGGTACTGTAGATCTTGGTCAGGGTGTTAAGGTAGGTCACTATAGCTCTGTGTTAATAACACCTACCTGGGGTACTGTAGATCTTGGTCAGGGTGTTAAGGTAGGTCATTATACTTTTGTATTTATAACACCTACCTGGGGTACTGTAGATCTTGGTCAGGGTGTTAAGGTAGGTCAATATAGCTCTGTGTTTATAACACCTACCTGGGGCACTGTAGATCTTGGTCAGGGTGTTAAGGTAGGTCAATATAGCTCTGTGTTTATAACACCTACCTGGGGTATTGTAGATCTTGGTCAGGTTGATGAGGAAGGTCAAGACCAACTCCACTGTGGCACTGTCTGCTGGAGGGGGGACCACACCTGGCAAAAAATGATGAAGAGAATAACAAACACAATGAAGATAATGATGACAATGATGAAAAGAATGTCAATAACAATGATGACGATGGTGATGATGATGAAAAGAAAACAATAGCAATGACAATGACAATGATGATGATGATGATGATGATGGCGATGATGATGATGAGGAGGAGGAGGAGGAGGAGAAGGAGAAGAATAACAATAACACTGATGATGATGGTGACGATGATGAAAAAGATGATGATGAAAAGATTAATAAAATTAATGATGTCGGTGATGATGCTAAAAGGATTAACAATAAAAATGATGATGATGGTGATAATGATGAAAAGAATATCAGGAACAATAATACTGATGATAATGAAAAGAATAACAAACATTATAATGGTGATGATGATGATGACAAGAATAACAAAAACACGAAAGATGATGGTAATGACAACGAAATATAATGATGGTGATGATGATGAAAATAAAAACAGCAATAACAATGACGATGATGATAATGATGATGATAAGAATAGCAATGATGATGATAACAATAACATTAATATCACAGACGATGATGATGATGAAAATGAAAAATGACACTGATGACAAAGAACTTACCTGACAGACGACACAATCGTGCCTGTGGCTGGATGGTGTCCAGGCTTGACGCTGACCCTGGCATTTCATACACGCAGTTGACCTTCACCTTCTCCATCTTCCCATAATCCACAGCAAACAACATCACTTCCTCCTCCTCCACAACAACCACCTTTCCCCGCAAAACCCGTGGGGCCTGTCTCCTGTCTTCACCGTCCGCCAAACCCACCACCATACTCCCCACCTCCGGCCTGCAGGGCTTCAGGTGAGGTAACTCTTTACGCAACCCGTTGGAGATGTTGGTTACGATGTCGGCAGCATCATCGCCCACATATGCCCAAAAGTATGGGCCTCCCAGCACTGTCAGGAAAAACACGTCTTCACGAACACCGTCGCCAGGGTTAAGGTCGTCCTCAAGTGATCGTTGGAGCATGGAGGTAAACATATTTTGTTTCCCCTGGTCACAGACAAACCTGGATTCTTCCTGAGGCCTGATCAACTGGGCAACGAAGTCGGAAATGGACTGACTGCGCACGGTGGAGGGCGGACATTTGGGCCACGCCAGACCCTCGTTGATGAGTCCAAGAGCGACGCTGTATATGTGGCCTTGACCTTCAGGCTGGAAGCTGAGGCTGCAGCGATGGAGGAATGGGATGGAGCCATACACCGACATCCACGGCTGGTAGAAAGTAACATCCTGCCAGACCTGAACGAGGTGTTCACGTTAACAAGACGTTTATGTTATGAAACTGTTTATGGCTATTCATAACTTTTATAACACTGTCCAAGATACAAGCCTTTATGACTATTCATAACTTTATAATGCTATTTGTTCAAGTTACAATCCTTTATAAGTGTTGGTAACTTTATAAACTGCTCGTCCATACTACAAACGTAAACCTTTATAACTATTTGTAACTTTTTAACGCTGTTTGTTAAAGTTAGAATCCTTTTTAGCCATTCATAACTGTATAACACTGTTCATTCATATCACAATGATTTATATAACTATTCATTCATTTATTCATTCATTTTTTGTGGAGATAAGATTTTCCCCTTCTTGTCTACAGAACGTGTTTGCTCTTGTAGAATGTGAGGGAATCTTGGCTCTTTCATCTAATGTACCTTAGACGGACAAAGATACAGCACACATTATACTATTTCTTGCATTCTCTCACTCTCTCACTCTTTCTTTCTCTCTCTCTCTCTTGCTGTCTTTAGCACGGATTTATTACTATTTATAAATTTTTAACAAATTCCTCCATACAGTTGTTCCAGTCAGTGGCTGTTCATTCTCTGTGCCTGGTCCATATAATGGAATGAGATTCCTGTGTGTCTTTGACAGGTACACACTCTGACACCTTCAAATCTAACTTAAAGACACACCTGTCTGTCCAGCAGTGATTATGACAGGTACACACTCTGACACCTTCAGATCTAACTTAAGACACACCTGTCTGTCCAGCAATGATTATGACAGTTACACACTCTGACACCTTCAGATCTAACTTGAAGACACACCTGTCTGTCCAGCAATGATTATGACAGGTACACACTCTGACACCTTCAGATCTAACCTTAAGACACACCTGTCTGTCCAGCAATGATTATGACAGGTACACACTCTGACACCTTCAGATCTAACTTGAAGACACACCTGTCTGTCCAGCAGTGATTTCCCCCTTCACCCACCCACCCTCTGTCCCACTCCCCTCCCCCCCCTCCCAGTGTGTGTGTGTGTGTGTGTATGTGTGTGTGTGTGTGTGTGTGTGTGTGTGTGTGTGTGTGTGTGTGTGGTGGTGTGTGTGTGTGTGTGTGTGTGTGTGTGTGTGTGTGTGTGCCATAAGTTGTTTTGTTGCTGTGCCTGTTTGATTGTGCATGATGATGTTGATGAATTGTTATGCACCAAGATTGCACTTATTAATATCATTATTATTCCCATTAATATAAACAGTGTTGTTTCAGATTATGTGTCTAATAACATTTACTTATTTATAACATTTATGATGATTTAAAATTAATGTGTCTAATAACAATGTTACTTCATTTTATAACATTTACTGAGTGATTTAAAAATGTAATTTCAGTATATATAGATAACTACGGTTAATAAAGATCGATACTGATGGTTTTACTATCATTTGATCATTAGTTTGGAAAATGAAGCAATTCATGTAACATCATTTAAAGCAGCTGAAATGTGGTTTCTAAGCAAAATTTTAAGAGTTCCATGGACAGCAAAGAAAACAAACAAGATAGTCTTGAAGAGGTAAACACAAAAGAACATTAATGAAGACGATTAGGAAAAGACAAGCAACATTTACAGTGCATTTTATAAGGCAAGAGAAATTTGAGCACCTAGTCACAACAAGAAAGCTGGAGGGAAAAAGAGCACCAGATAGACCCTGGGAGAAAATATTGAACGGATTTGCGGAGGGAGGGGAAAAGGGCACCAGGTATACCCAGGGAGAAAATACTGGACGGATTTGCGGAGTGGATGAAGATAGAAAGGGTGAGAGATGTATTTGTGGTGACAAAGGATTGATTCATATGGAGGGCCATGTGGCACGACACATGATGTTGATGATCATTTAAAGATGAGGAAATTTATTATACAGCAACAGTGACAACAGCAACAACAACAACCATCACTGGATAGCACAACCGACTAACAACTGGAAGGTTGTGGGTTATTATACAGCAACAGTGACAACAACAACAACAACAACAAAACCACTGGTTAGCACAACAGACTAACAACAGGAAGGTTGTGGGTTATTATACAGCAACAGTGACAACAACAGCAACAACAACAACAACCACTGGTTAACACAACAGACCAACAACAGGAAGGTTGTGGGTTATTATACAGCAACAGTGACAACAACAACAACAACAACAACAACCATCACTGGTTAACACAACAGACCAACAACAGGAAGGTTGTGGGTTTACATCCCATCAGTACCATCAACATCACTGTGGGATGTGTCCGTCCCAACTGGCTTCTGCTCAAAGCTGAGTGTGCCATGAGCTCCTTGGGAAGACTGGGATCACACAGGACCACACAGGACCATGTAGGACAACACAGCACCACACAGGACAACACAGCACCACACAGGACAACACAGCACCACACAGGATGACATAGGAGAACAGGACCACAAAGCACCACACAGGACCACACAGCACCACACAGGACCACACAGCACCACACAGCACCACAAAGCACCACACAGGACCACACAGCACCACACAGCACCACACAGGACCACACACAGGGGCCTCATCCACTTCATGGGCACATCACTACAGGTCTGCTTAAAAGTTGTTAACCAACACCTCAGGTGTCTGCATCTCCTGAGCCTGTTTGACACCAGGCTACAGTACAAGTGGAAAGGCAGAGTATGGCCCAGTCACACGGTCTCAGTCCACAGTGGAACTCCACAGCATCATCATCATCATCCACATATCATCATCATCATCACGATTATCATCCACGTCATCATCGTTGTCATCACCATCGACATCATGACCATCACGATTATTATCCAAACGATCATTATTATCACTCACATCATCATCATCATCCACATCATCATCATTATCATCCACATTATCATAATCAAGATTATCATCCACATTATCATCAACATGGTTATCACTCATGTCATCATCATCCTGTCACCCACACCATCATTATTATAATTATCATCCACAATGTCATCATCACGATTATCATCCACATTGTCATAATCATGGTTATTGTCCATATTATTATCATCATGATTATTATCCACAATATCATCATCATGATTATCACCCACAATAACATCATCATGATTATCACCCACATCATCACATCATGATTATCACCCACATCGTCACATCATGACTATCACCCACATCGTCACATCATGATTATCACCCACATTGTCACATCATGACTATCACCCACATCGTCACATCATGATTATCATCCACATCGTCACATCATGATTATCATCCACATCGTCACATCATGATTATCACCCACATCGTCACATCATGATTATCATCCACATCGTCACATCATGATTATCATCCACATCGTCACATCATGATTATCATACACATCGTCACATCATGATTATCATCCACATCGTCACATCATGATTATCATCCACATCGTCACATCATGATTATCATCCACATCGTCACATCATGATTATCACCCACATCGTCACATCATGATTATCACCCACATCGTCACATCATGATTATCATCCACATCGTCACATCATGATTATCATCCACATCGTCACATCATGATTATCATCCACATCGTCACATCATGATTATCATCCACATCGTCACATCATGATTATCATCCACATCGTCACATCATGATTATCATCCACATCGTCACATCATGATTATCATCCATGTCCCAGTCAAAGTGACGTAGAAAATGGGACAGCAAAACAAACAAAACAAAAAGAAAGAAAAAGACAGAAGAAGAAAAAAAAAAAAGAAAAAAAGTAACACATTAACAATCGGTGCGCGACCTCACCTGGTGCGTCATGGGAACGGCAGTGACTACCTGTTGCTGGAACCAGGTGTTGCTGCACAAAGTGTGCAGCTTGTGGCTGAAGACAGGTGAGAACAGGTAGAAATGACCACTGATGTCAATATATCTTGTGACCACCGACACCAAATGTTCAGATGTGAATGCTGTGATGGTGGACTTCTTCAAGAGGTCATGTTGGACTTGAGAGAACAGCCACAAAATCTCCATGGACAGGTGGTACAGCAACACCTGGAAACAAACAAACAAACACACACACAAACAAACAAACACACAAACAAACAAAATTCATTTAGTCAGTAAAACAAAGGAATATAGAAACGTACAAGTACACTTCTGGCAAAAATCTTGATGATTTGTTGAGGTCTGTTTTACTCATGTTCCATGATTCGACTCTGGTCAAAACCATCACATCAATCACACCATTCTATCAATCACACCATTCTATCAATCACACCATTCTATCAATCAATCACACCATCTTCAATCAAACTATCACACACCATTCTATCAATCACACCATTCTATCATCACACCATTCTATCAATCACACCATTCTATCAATCACACCATTCTATCAATCACACCATTCTATCAATCACCATCTATCAATCACACCATTCTATCAATCACACCATTCTATCAATCACACCATTCTATCATCAATCACACCATTCTATCAATCACATTACCACAATTCTATCAATCACACCATTCTATCAATCATCACCCATTCTATCAATCAATCACACCATTCTATCAATCACACCATTCTATCAATCACACCATTCTATCAACTACACACACCATTCTAATCACACATTTCAATCACACCATTATCATCAATCACACCATTCTATCAATCACACCATTCTATCAATCACACCATTCTATCATCACCACTACAAACACCATTCTATCAATCACACCATTCTATCAATCACACCATTCTATCAATCACACCATTCTATCAATCACACCATTCTATCAATCACACCATTCTATCAATCACACCATTCTATCAATCACACACATTCAATCACACATTTCATCACACCATTCTCTCATCACCATCACCACCCATTCTATCAATCACCCCATTCTATCATCAAATCCAAATCACACACCCCATTCTATCAATCACACCATTCTATCAATCACACCATCTATCAATCACCATTCTATCAATCACACCATTCTATCAATCACACCATTCTATCAATCACACATCCAATACATTCTATCAATCACACCATTCTATCAATCACACCATTCTATCAATCACACCATTCATATCAATCACACCATTCTATCAATCACACCATTCTATCAATCACACTACAATCACACAATCACACCCATTCTATCTCAATCACACCATTCTAATCAACATCACACCCATTCTATCAATCACACCACCATTCTATCAATCACACCCATTCTATCAATCACACCATTCTATCAATCACACCATTCTATCAATCACACCATTCTATCAATCACACCATTCTATCAATCAATCACACCATTCTATCAATCACACACCATTCTATCAATCACACCATTCTCAATCACCCATTCTATCAATCACACCATTCTATCAATCACACCATTCTATCAATCACACCATTCTATCAATCACACCATTCTATCAATCATCACACCATTCTATCAATCACACCATTCTATCAATCACACCATTCTATCAATCACACCATTCTATCAATCACACCATTCTATCAATCACACCATTCTAATCAATCACACCATTCTATCAATCACACCATTCTATCAATCACACCATTCTATCATCAATCACACCATTCTATCAATCACACCATTCTATCAATCAATCACACCATTCTATCAATCACACCATTCTATCAATCAATCACACCATTCTAATCAATCACACCATTCTATCAATCAATCACCATTCTATCAATCATCACACCATTCTATCAATCAATCACATCACCATCAATCACATTTATCAATCACACCATTCTATCAATCCACACACTTCAATCAATCACACCATTCATATCAATCAACAACCATTCTATCAATCACACCATTCTATCAATCACATCACACCATTCTATCAATCAATCACACCATTCTATCAATCACACCATTCTATCAATCAATCACACCATTCTATCAATCAATCACACATTCTATCAATCAACATCCACATTCTATCAATCACACCATTTATCATCAATCACACCATTCTATCAATCAATCACACCATTCTATCAATCACAATCAACACCATTCTATCAATCAATCCATTCAACCATTCTATCAATCACACCATTCTATCAATCAATCACACCATTCTATCAATCAACCAAATCCTCATCAATCACACCATTCTATCAATCAATCACACCATTCTATCAATCACACACCATTCTATCAATCAATCACACCATTCTATCAATCACACCATTCATCATCACAATCAATCACACCCATTCTATCAATCAATCACACCATTCTATCAATCAATCACACCATTCTATCATCAATCACACCATTCTATCAATCACACCATTCTATCAATCAATCACACCATTCTATCAATCACACATTCTATCAATCACACCATTCTATCAATCACACCATTCTATCAATCACACCATTCTATCAATCAATCACACCATTCTATCAATCAATCACACCATTCTATCAATCACACCATTCTATCAATCACACCATTCTATCAATCAATCACACCATTCTATCAATCACACCATTCTATCAATCACACATTCTATCAATCACACATTCTATCAATCACACCATTCTATCAATCAATCACCATTCTATCAATCACACCATTCTATCAATCACACCATTCTATCATCACATACAATCACACCATTCTATCAATCATCACACATTCTATCAATCACCCATTCCAATCACAATCAATCACACCATTCTATCAATCACACCATTCTAATCAATCACCTTTATCATCACACCATTCTATCAATCAACACACATTCTATCAATCAATCACACCATTCTATCAATCAATCACACCATTCTATCAATCACACCATTCATCAATCAATTTTCAATCATCACACCCTTCTATCAATCAATCACACCATTCTATCAATCACACACATTCTATAATCATTCATCAACAACCATTCTACAATCACATCAATAAAATTCTACATTTTACCATTCTATCAATACATTCACATTTAACCATTCAACTAAAATCCACTCAAATCAATAAACCATACTCAATCACACATTCTATCAATCATCACCATTCTATCAATCACACTCAAATCAACATTCCAATCAATCACACCATTCTATAATCAACCATTCAATCAATCAACCATTCTATCAATCACAATCACCATTCATCAATCAATCACACCATTCTATCAATCAATCACACCATTATATCAATCAATCACACCATTCTATCAATCAATCACACCATTCTATCAATCACACCATTCTATCAATCAGAA
>JAPXFY010000026.1:889764-944764 GCA_030674185.1 Monoplex corrugatus
GCCAATACTGCAACCCTGAGACCAACGAAAGAGGTTTGAGGCTCCTAGAATTCGCCAGTTACAACGACCTGAAGGTGGTGAACACGTTCGGTCCACACAAACCATCTAGACGCTGGACATGGCACAGCCCAGGAGAAAAATACCACAGTCAGATCGACTACATCATGGTTAAATGACGCTTCCAGTCAAGTGTTAACATCGCAAAGACCAGGAGCTTTCCAGGAGCCGACATTGGAAGCGATCATGAGCTTGTAATGATGACCTTCAAACTCCGCCTCCAGAGGATGAAGAAACAGGGCAACATAAGAATTAAGTTCAATCTTGAGAAGCTCAAAGACCCCAACATAGTTGAAAACTTCCAAGCAACGATAGGAGGGAAGTTTGCTCCTCTCCTCGTCCTTGACAATGTGGACACCGAAGTAGACAATCTGATCAACAACTTCAACACTGCCGTGACCGAAGCAGCCAACGACATCCTTGGAAAACACCGACCAACAAAGATGCCCTGGGTCATGGAAGAAGTGCTAAAGCTGAGCGACAAACGCAGAGAACTAAAGCAAAAGAAGAGTACGGATGAAGGTGCTAAACTATACAGAAAAGCCAACCAACAAGTTAAAGAAGGCATGAGGAAAGCAAAGGAAACATGGATTGAAGAACAATGCCAAGATATCGAAGCAAACCTGCAGAAAAATAACAGCAAAAAAGCCTACCAGCTTGTGAAAGGACTAGCAAGCTCAAAACAAGGCAGAACCACTACCATACAGAACAAAGCAGGGAAATGTCTCACAGAAGATCAAGAGATTCTGCAGAGGTGGACAGAGTACTGCTCCGAATTAACACACACACAACAACAGGAGATCCCAAGGTGCTAGACGTTCCTCCACCAACCAACAACGACAGCTACCCCATCGTGCGAGAAGAAGTTGAAGCTGCAGTAAAATCATTGAAGAAAGGCAAGTCGGCAGGAATGGACAACATTCCCTCAGAACTGGTCCAGGCAGGAGGAGAGGCCATGATAGATATGTTACTCATCATCTGCAATAAGATCTGGCAGACAGGTGAGTGGCCAACACCTTGGACCCAGTCCCTGATCATCACTCTCCCGAAGAAAGGCAACCTACAACTATGCCAAAACTACCGTACCATCAGCCTGATCAGCCATCCAAGTAAGGTCATGCTAAAAATCCTTCTGAGTAGACTGAAGCCACAAGCTGAGGAGATAATAAAAGAAGAGCAGGCAGGTTTCAGACCAGGAAGAAGTACCACAGAGCAAATTTTCAACCTCAGATTGCTCTGTGAGAAATACCTGCAACACCAGCAAGGCCTTTACCACGTCTTCGTGGACTTCAAGAAGGCATTCGACAGAGTTTGGCACGCAGCCTTGTGGGCAACCATGAGGCTGTACAACATCAATGCCAACCTGATCAGAACCATAGAATGCCTCTACGAAAAGGCGACCAGTGCAGTCTACCATGACAACAACATAGGCGAATGGTTCCGAACCACAGTTGGAGTACGCCAAGGATGCCTGCTCTCCCCCACTCTCTTCAACATCTTCTTAGAGAGAATAATGGCTGACGCACTTGAAGACCACGAGGGAACAGTCAGCATCGGAGGTAGAACAATCACAAACTTGCGTTTTGCCGACGACATTGACGGACTAGCTGGGCAAGAGCAAGAGCTAGTCAGTTTGATAAAACATCTTGATGAGGCCTCCACAGCATATGGCATGCAGATCAGTGCAGAGAAAACCCAGTTGATGACAAATAATACCAATGGCATCAGCACTGACATTACCATAGACAACAAGAAACCTGAGACCGTCCATAGATTTAAATATCTGGGAGCTATAGTATCAGATGAAGGATCAAAGCCCGAGGTACTTTCCAGGATTGCCCAGACCACAGCCGCAATGACCAAGCTAAAAGTCATCTGGAACGACAAGAATATCGCAATCGGCTCCAAGATCAGACTGATGTGTTCCCTGGTCATGTCAATATTTTTGTATGCATGCGAAACATGGACCATAACAGCAGACATTGAAAGAAGGATACAGGCAATGGAGATGAGATGCTTCCGCAAACTCCTTGGTATCTCGTACAAAGATCATATAACCAATAAAGAAGTGAAAACCCGAATCGAAAACGCCATCGAGCCATATGAAGACCTCCTGACCTCAGTGAAAAGACGCAAACTGAGGTGGTACGGGCACGTCACACGATCATCTGGACTGGCCAAGACCGTCTTGCAGGGAACAGTTCAGGGAGGGAGACGAAGAGGCAGACAGAGAAAAAGATGGGAAGACAATATCAGAGAGTGGACTGGCCTTGAATGGAATATCATTCTGCGGAAAGCTGAGGACCGTGAGGAGTGGAGGAAGTTGGTTGCAAAATCTTCAGTGGTGCCCCAACGGTCAACCAGACTATGGGACTGATGATGATGATGATGATGAACCATTTCTAAATACTGTGAGTGTGATTTCCCGAGTAAAAAGTCTATTTGAAGAATTTTTCGGGCGCGAGAACAACGTCACCCGAACCGCATGCTTCACTGAAACAAAGGCAAAATGGAGCGCCCTGCGAATATACGATGTCGCCGTTCACTCAGGATTGTGGAATTTGTGTGTGTGTGTACTTTTCTGAGCTTCTGATCAGATGACACAAGTCATGGAGAATTGTGTCTCTTCTTTCTGTTTTGTTTACATCTGCTGAATGGATGAAATGCTTGTCTGAAATGCTCCTCAACCATGATATTTCATTGCACAAATAACCTCAAAGCATGTCTGAACAAACCTTATATTGTAGATATCCTAAAAGAGGATTAAATTACCTTTCTAACCATACCCTACATGTTGATGTTAGTCATTTAGGGCGCCTGTGAAAATTAATTCAAAGTGGCTTAAAAATGCACATTTCCAGGGAAAGTAGTCAGTGGCAGCTGGCACGTCTGCAGGGAAGTAGGTCAAATAGCCAGCTGACGATGCCAAAGTGTTAACAGTTACTGTGAGGTCCTGCTGTTAGTCTCACTTGGTCAAAACATAATACAATAGAGAGGACACTGTTCATTAACCATGGATATATTATATATTATCACACACACACTCAATGAATCACACACACACACACACACACACAGATTCCATAATAGCACCAAAAGCAAATCTGTCTCACAGTCACAGTCACACAAACCTCATTGCTGTCATCTGAAGGAGTAAATTCCCTTTCCAAGATGTCCGTCAGAAAGGAGAGAATGCCACCGTCAATGGCGCGTTCCATGACCATCGGCATGGGCGACTTTTCAAACAAGGCCTTGAAGACATAGAGCTGTGACACTTTGGCCAAGGGATTCCCATTGTCCCAAGACTTGTCCATCTCTGACAGAATGAGTTTCACCATCACATCCACCTGCTGGGCCTTCACCATCTTTTCCAGACGTTTCTTTGAAATGCGTTTATGGTAGTCACTCGTGGTGCTGCCATCTACGGTATCATCACTCATGATTCTGTCATCAGAGATGAAGATGTTTCATCGTCAAAGTAATAAAGATACTTCTTTAAAATGATGAAAATGTTTGTTTAAAACACACACACACACCACACAACAAACGAACAAACAAACGCACACACACACAACCATATCGACAGTCGACGGCTCAAACTTGGCCAAAAGTCGAAACTAGTTGCTATTGTCTTGTTTTGATGTTTGTGTGAACAGTGTTCCAATTCTGGGGGAGTACAACACATATCCTTTTCATACCAATTTCTCATCTCACCTGAGACCGAAAGTAAACCGCAGATGTTATCTTTGCAACAAGTTCAGTCAGCGTATTGATTTTTGTCGACAGCGGCAAGAAGCAAAAACACGTTAAAATTTTGAGCGCTGTTATTTGATATTCCACTCACGTTTTGCACCTCTATGTTAAGCTAAAATAGAAATAATAATAACAGACCTTTTTGTTTCTGTAACCAACGTGCCACTAACCCGTGCTCTGTTGATGCTCCGAGAGTTGTCTCCCACCTGTGCTTGTCTAGCTGTCTTTTTACCACACAGGTCCATAAAGAATGTGTGAAAGTTTCGTTGATTTTCTTGGTTGGTCGATTTGGAAGATTAAACAAAATCGCTTTCCTTGGAAATATTAATTCGCGTTTAATTGGGGGGGAGGGATGTCTCTCACTTGGCACGGTTCCATAAATGAGCAATTACTGACGTTATTAGGGGGCTTGGTAACTAGTATGTAGTGATTTTCTAGTAACTTTAAAGCGATTAATCAGTTGACGTAATATTATATGTAGTGAAGTCGATGTTTCATTACAATTCATTCTTATTGCTTCTTTGACTTGTATTTGTCGTGATTCATTTGTTTTCATCATAGTGTCAGAGCTGACTCCTCCC
Organism: Monoplex corrugatus; assembly: GCA_030674185.1. Taxonomy (NCBI): domain Eukaryota; kingdom Metazoa; phylum Mollusca; class Gastropoda; order Littorinimorpha; family Ranellidae; genus Monoplex; species Monoplex corrugatus. The sequence continues at coordinate 894,156 of JAPXFY010000026.1, forward strand.
CCTGTGTTGTTTAGTTTTGATGTTTCCTTTTCTGTTGTTCTTTCCCTTTGTTTCTGTGTTGGCTACTTAGAGGTGTGTGTTGTGTGTGTGTGTGTGTGTGTGTGTGTTGTGTGTGTGTGTGTGTGTGTGTGTTGTGTGTGTGTGTGTGTGTTTGTGTGTGTGTTTGTGTGTGTGTGTGTGTGTGTGTGTGTGTTGTGTGTGTGTGTGTGTGTGTGTGTGTGTGTGTGTGTGTGTGTGTGTTGTGTGTGTGTTTGTGTGTGTGTGGTGTGTGTGTGTGTTGTGTGTGTGTGTGTGTGTGTGTGTGTGTGTGTGTGTGTGTATGTGTGTGGTGTGTGTGTGTGTTGTGTGTGTGTTTGTGTGTGTATGTGTGTGTGTTTGTGTGTGTATGTGTGTGTGTGTGTGTGTGTGTGTGTGTGTGTGTGTGTGTGTGTGTGTGTGTTGTGTGTGTGTTGAGCAAATGACAGTGTTCATCACTTTTTTTTTTTTAATACATCTCGTTAAGTTCATGTCTGGACAAATAGCCAGATGTGTGTAACCAGATGTTGGTCACTGTTCGTCTGTCTATCTGTTTGTCTGTCTGACTGTGTGTCTGTCTGTGGAAAGTCACTGGCAGGATTTTTACATTTTTGTTGTCATTTTTATTTGTGTATTTGTTTTAGGATCATTGGTCTTAGGGAGATTATCTTTGTGTTTACCTTTTAATTTTCTGGTCCCATTTTCTTCGCCACCTGAATGGCCACAAAAGCGGTTTGTATAATGTGATGATGATGATGAAGATGAGGATGATAATCATGAAACTGTAAAGTTCCATACAGGATCAAGACTGCATGACAGGGCTGTATTCTACACTTACGATCATAATATATCCTGGTGTCAACCAGGCTCAAGAGATACAGACACCTGTGGTATAGGTCAGAAAATCTGAGCAACACCCGCAGTGATCCATGAAGTGGATCAGATTCGACTGAGTAATCGCAGTCTTCCCAATGAGCCCATACCCCGCTCAGCTCTCGGTAGCAGCCGGTTGAAGCTGAAAAAATCCCACAATGATTTTTGAAGTGACTGATTGGGATTCAAATCCACAACCTTCCAGTCTGTAGTCTGTTGCACAAACCACTCAACCATGGCAACTGGTGTTTCCACTTTGTTTATTTGCTCTGTTTGTGATCTAAAGAAGTATTTATGTTTATTTGGACTGTTAGGAAGTTCAAAATTTAAATGGGTGATTGACATTCTTTACAATAAACTGCATGGAAAGTACTTGAAAAGAATGTTGATATAATGGCCAGACTCTTCTTGGACTTTTTCCTCTGTTGCTGAAGAAAATGGGGAATAAAGAAAGGGAGCACACACACACAAAACAAAACAAAAATGTAAACGCATACACACAAACATATACCCACATGCCAAATAAACTCACATACAAACACACACATACAAACACAAACCCACCCCTATAAACACACACACGCATGCGCACATAGATCAACACATGTACACAACGACACCCACACATCAAGTCACATCCACACACTGCGTGTGGTACAGACTGTGATAAACCCTACTGTATGTTGATAGCTATTGTGACACAACTGTTATACAGACCATTAAAACATGTGAGGACAACACACGTACAGTGATAAACACTACTGTATGTTGATAGCTATTGTGACACAACAGTCATACAGACCTACTGTTTGTTGATAGCTATTGTGACACAACTGTTATACAGACCTAATGTATGTTGATAGCTATTGTGACACAACTGTCATACAGACCTACTGTTGTTGATAGCTATTGTGACACAACTGTCATACAGACGTACTGTATGTTGATAGCTATTGTGACACAACTGTCATACAGACCTACTGTTTGTTGATAGCTATATTGTGACACAACTGTATACAGACCCTGTATGTTGATAGCTATTGTGACACAACTGTCATACAGACCTACTGTATGTTGATAGCTATTGTGACACAACTGTCATACAGACCTACTGTTTGTTGATAGCTATTGTGACACAACTGTCATACAGACCTACTGTATGTTGATAGCTATTGTGACACAACTGTCATACAGACCTACTGTATGTTGATAGCTATTGTGACACAACTGTTATACAGACCTACTGTATGTTGATAGCTATTGTGACACAACTGTTATACAGACCTACTGTATGTTGATAGCTATTGTGACACAACGTTATACAGACCTACTGTTTGTTGACTAGCTATTGTGACACAACTGTCATACACACCTACTGTATGTTGATAGCTATTGTGACACAACTGTATAGTACCAACCTGTATGTTGATAGCTATTGTGACACAACCCAGTATACAGACCTACTATGTTGATAGCTATTGTGACACAACTGTCATACAGACCTACTGTATGTTGATAGCTATTGTGACACAACGTCATACAGACCTACTGTATGTTGATAGCTATTGTGACACAACAGTCATACAGACCTACTGTATGTTGATAGCTATTGTGACACAACAGTCATACAGACCTACTGTATGTTGATAGCTATTGTGACACAACTGTCATACAGACCTACTGTATGTTGATAGCTATTGTGACACAACTGTCATACAGACCTACTGTATGTTGATAGCTATTTGTGACACAACTGTCATACAGACCTACTGTATGTTGATAGCTATTGTGACACAACTGTCATACAGACCTACTGTATGTTGATAGCTATTGTGACACAACTAGTTAGAACAGACCTACTGTTTGTTGATAGCTATTGTGACACAACTGTCATACAGACCTACTGTTGTTGATAGCTATTGTGACACAACTGTCATACAGACCTATGTTTGTTGATAGCTATTGTGACACAACTGTCATACAGACCTACTGTTTGTTGATAGCTATTGTGACACAACAGTCATACAGACCTACTGTTTGTTGATAGCTATTGTGACACAACTGTCATACAGACCTACTGTTTGTTGATAGCTATTGTGACACAACTGTCATACAGACCTACTGTTTGTTGATAGCTATTGTGACACAACTGTCATACAGACCTACTGTTATGTTGATAGCTTTGTGACACAACTGTCATACAGACCTACTGTATGTTGATAGCTATTGTGACACAACTGTCATACAGACCTACTGTATGTTGATAGCTATTGTGACACAACTGTCATACAGACCTACTGTTTGTTGATAGCTATTGTGACACAACTGTATACAGACCTACTGTTTGTTGATAGCTATTGTGACACAACTGTCATACAGACCTACTGTATGTTGATAGCTATTGTGACACAACTGTTATACAGACCTACTGTATGTTGATAGCTATTGTGACACAACTGTATACAGACCTACTGTATTTTGATAGCTATTGTGACACAACTGTATACAGACCTACTGTATGTTGATAGCTATTGTGACACAACTGTCATACAGACCTACTGTATGTTGATAGCTATTGTGACACAACTGTCATACAGACCTACTGTTGTTGATAGCATTGTGACACAACAGTCATACAGACCATAACATGTGTGACTACTAAGTTACACCACAACAGTCATACAACACGTAAGTAGTATGACAACACATTACATACACACAATACCAAACACACACAAAATATGCAACACATTCTACCACACACATCAACACACACACCAACATAAACACATTACACACCAATGTCACACACACACACAACATTTAAACATTCCAGAAAAGACACTGAACAAGACACTGATATGTTTTTCATATATTATTGTCCCTTGACCTCCCTCAGGTAAAATGCATGGTGACATTTACGTGCACAGAATTTATCTCACTTCCATTCATTCATAGCATACAATCACACAAGGCATGACACGCGCACAACATGCACCTGCACACACTCACATACACATGGTGTATAACAACACATAAGGAGATGCACACTTTGAAGGATGTAAACTACATGATGTATGACATATTCAGAATCAGTTAAGATACCAATGGACTTTTCACTCCTACCACCCCCCTCCCTCCCATCAACCTTGTCATTATTATTAACTATTTACCAATCATGATACAGACTGTACATGTCATTTTTCCAATGATAATCACAAACGTAGTCATTGTACCATCACACTCCTGCCGTAAATGTGCTAACTTTCACAGAAAATGCTGCTCTGCAGTAGGCCTACTCATTTTTAATTACTGCAAAATGCTTATTCCAAATCTTCAACAAAAAAGCTCTTGCAAAAAATATTCATGGAATGTTTGGGAACCCATCAAAGTGTCTTTTTACCAAAAAAATGCCTTTCTGTTGTCGTCACAAGTAACATTCATGAAATGTTTGGGAACCCATCAAAGTGTCTTTTCACTAAAAAAAATGCCTTTCTGTTGTCGTTGCAAGTAACATTCATGAAATGTTTGGGAACCCATCAAAGTGTCTTTTTACCAAAAAAATGCCTTTCTCTTGTCATCGTGATATTCATGAAATGTTTGGGAACCCATCAAAGTGTCTTTTTACCAAAAAAATGCCTTTCTCTTGTAGTCGTGATATTCATGAAATGTTTGGGAACCCATCAAAGTGTCTTTTCACCAAAAAAAATGCCTTTCTCTTGTCGTCACAAGTAATATATTCATGAAATGTTTGGGAACCCATCAAAGTGTCTTTTCACAAAAAAAATGCCTTTCTCTTGTCATCGCAAGTAACATTCATGAAATGTTTGGGAACCCATCAAAGTGTCTTTTTACCAAAAAAATGCCTTTCTCTTGTCGTCGCAAGTAACATTCATGAAATGTTTGGGAACCCATCAAAGTGTCTTTTCACCCCCCAAAATGCCTTTCTCTTGTTGTCGTAATATTCATGCAATGTTTGGGAAGCGATCAATGTGTTTTTTCACCCAAACAAAGCCTTTCTCTTGTTGTCGTAATATTCATGAAATGTTTGGGAACCCATCAAAGTGTCTTTTCACCCCCCCAAAATGCCTTTCTCTTGTTGTCGTAATATTCATGAAATGTTTGGGAACCCATCAAAGTGTCTTTTCACCCCCCAAAATGCCTTTCTCTTGTTGTCGTAATATTCATGCAATGTTTGGGAACCCATCAATGTGTTTTTTCACCCAAACAAAGTCTTTCTCCTGTTGTCGTAATATTCATGAAATGTTTGGGAACTAATCAATGTGTTTTTTCACCCAAACAAAGCATTCTTTTTGTTTTTCTTGGGTTTAGTGGCGATACCCTTCTTTGAAATAAAGCCACTGCCAAACTCTGACACTGTTGCTGACAGAGGGAGCTTCTTCTGCAATCTGCCAAATCTGGGACACAGAGAGAGAAACACTTCATTAACAAAAAGAAACAGTTCAATAACACAGAGAAACACTTCCATTAACACAGAGAAACACTTCGTTAACAGAAACACTTCCATTAACACAGAGAAACACTTTATTAACAGAGAGAAATATTTCATTAACAGAGAGAAACACTGCCATTAACACACAGAAACACTTTACTAAAAGAGAAACATTTAATTGAAACAGAGAAACATTTAACACAGACAAATTTTTTTATTAACACAGAGAAAGACTTTCATTAACACAGAGAAACACTTTGCAAACACTTTCATTAACACAGAGAAACTGTATTAACACAGAGAAACATCTCGTTAACACAGAGAAACATTCATTAACACCGCAAAACATTTCATTAACACTGCGAAATATTTCATTAACACTGTGAAACCTTTCATTAACACAGAGAAACATTTCATCAACACTGCAAAATATTTCATTAACACAGAGAAACACTTCATTCACATAGAGAAAACATAAAATTTTTCCTTCACACAGAGGAACATGTCATTAACAGCAGCAGTTATTGATACACAGTAATCAACATATTTAGCAATGTCTTTTTCTTCATCTCTCCCTGAACTAAGCAAAGACTCACTACAGTACAGCACCAACAATGTCCATCACATTCCTCCATCTCTCCCTGAACTAAGCAAAGACTCACTACAGCACAGCACCAACAATGTCCATCACATTCCTTCATCTCTCCCTGAACTAAGCAAAGACTCACTACAGCACAGCACCAACAATGTCCATCACATTCCTTCATCTCTCCCTGAACTAAGCAAAGACTCACTACAGTACAGCACCAACAATGTCCATCACATTCCTTCATCTCTCCCTGAACTAAGTGAAGACTCACTACAGTACAGCACCAACAATGTCCATCACATTCCTCCATCTCTCCCTGAACTAAGTGAAGACTCACTACAGCACAGCACCAACAATGTCCATCACATTCCTCCATCTCTCCCTGAACTAAGCAAAGACTCACTACAGCACAGCACCAACAATGTCCATCACATTCCTTCATCTCTCCCTGAACTAAGCAAAGACTCACTACAGTACAGCACCAACAATGTCCATCACATTCCTTCATCTCTCCCTGAACTAAGCAAAGACTCACTACAGTACAGCACCAACAATGTCCATCACATTCCTCCATCTCTCCCTGAACTAAGTGAAGACTCACTACAGCACAGCACCAACAATGTCCATCACATTCCTTCATCTCTCCCTGAACTAAGCAAAGACTCACTACAGCACAGCACCAACAATGTCCATCACATTCCTCCATCTCTCCCTGAACTAAGTGAAGACTCACTACAGTACAGCACCAACAATGTCCATCACATTCCTCCATCTCTCCCTGAACTAAGTGAAGACTCACTACAGTACAGCACCAACAATGTCCATCACATTCCACCATCTCTCCCTGAACTAAGCAAAGACTCACTACAGTACAGCACCAACAATGTCCATCACATTCCTCCATCTCTCCCTGAACTAAGTGAAGACTCACTACAGCACAGCACCAACAATGTCCATCACATTCCACCATCTCTCCCTGAACTAAGTGAAGACTCACTACAGTACAGCACCAACAATGTCCATCACATTCCTTCATCTCTCCCTGAACTAAGTGAAGACTCACTACAGTACAGCACCAACAATGTCCATCACATTCCTTCATCTCTCCCTGAACTAAGCAAAGACTCACTACAGTACAGCACCAACAATGTCCATCACATTCCACCATCTCTCCCTGAACTAAGTGAAGACTCACTACAGTACAGCACCAACAATGTCCATCACATTCCTTCATCTCTCCCTGAACTAAGTGAAGACTCACTACAACACAGCACCAACAATGTCCATCACATTCCTCCATCTCTCCCTGAACTAAGTGAAGACTCACTACAGTACAGCACCAACAATGTCCATCACATTCCTTCATCTCTCCCTGAACTAAGCAAAGACTCACTACAGCACAGCACCAACAATGTCCATCACATTCCTTCATCTCTCCCTGAACTAAGCAAAGACTCACTACAGTACAGCACCAACAATGTCCATCACATTCCTTCATCTCTCCCTGAACTAAGTGAAGACTCACTACAGCACAGCACCAACAATGTCCATCACATTCCTCCAGCTACGTCGCTTGTGTGCCAAAACCTGGGTTTCCGCAAATATTTTTTCTGGTCATTCTGTAATGTTGTCAGTCCGTCCCATCGTTTTTTCTGTCTCTCCCCTCACCCTCCCTGTCTCTTTACATCAACACTTCCCTAGTGGACTGACCCAGCCAGGCCACTGGACCTTGTTGACAACATGGTTTAGTTTTCTACCAACCTGTCAACACTTCCCTAGAAGACTGACCCAGCCAGACCACTGGACCTTGTTGACAACATGGTTTAGTTATCTACCAACCTCTCAACACTTCCCTAGAAGACTGACCCAGCCTGGCGACAGACACCATGTGCTACAAAAGCCTCAATAACGCAGCCCCCGATTACCTGTCAAGCCTACTTGAGATCTATGTTCCCTCACGTACCCTCCGCTCTGCCTCCGATCCTCTGACTTTTCGCTTTCCACGCACTAAGCTCAATACCTATGGTCCACAAGCCTTCTCTGTTTCTGATCCACTCTCCTGGAACATACTTCCTCTCTCAGTCCTACTTTTGTCTCCTTCAAGTCCGCTCTCAAAACTCATCTTTTCTCCTCTGCATAAAATCCTGACCTCACTCAACCCTTTTGTCTCCTTCAAGTCCGCTCTCAAAACTCATCTTTTCTCCTCTGCATAAAATCCTGACCTCACTCAACCCTTTTGTCTCCTTCAAGTCCGCTCTCAAAACTCATCTTTTCTCCTCTGCATAAAATCCTGACCTCACTCAACCCCCTCTGCAGCCTGTCTCCACTCGGAGGGGAATCACATTGTAATATATAATTGTATATAATATGCTCTTTATAATTTTCCATTGCTTTTATTCTTTCTCCCCATTTATAGCCATGCATGTGTGTGTGTGTGTGTGTGTGTGTGTGTGTGTGGCGTGCTTGTGCGCATGTCTGTTTCAGCGCTTAGATTTGATTTTATCAAGATTTTGCGCTATATAAATATTGTAATTATATTATTATATATATATATATATTATATCTTGTAACATGGTTTAGTTATCTCACCAACCCCAACCTGTTAACTGACAATACCGCTGACAACACCCTGACAGATTTCACGACTCTCTCCTCCATCATGTCTGCCCATACTCACCCTTTCTTTTCCCAGTCAAACTTGAGTCGTGCGTTGCCCCCTGACTTGACACCTTTGACCCGACCTTTGCCTCGACCTCGACCTGCAGCGCCATGGATGTGGGAAGGCGCTTCACGGAGGGCAAAGCTCTTGGCAACGTGACCAAGGTGAAGGTCTTTCATGGAGAAAATCTCTTTCAGGTGACTGGGGTAGGTGGCGTAGGCACGCACAAATGACTGGTAACCTGCAGCGCACACACATAACACACACACCTCTGGCTTATTCATTAAATTAAAACAATATCATATGTGTGTGTGTGTGTGTGCATGCGTGCGTGCGTGCGTGCGTGTGTGTGTGTGTGTGTGTGTGTGTGTATTGTGTTAGAGTGTGTGTGTGTAAGCGTATGTGTATGTGTGTTGTGTGTATTGTGTGTTTTGTGTGTTGTGTGTGTGTGTGTGTGAGTGTGTGTGTGTGTGTGTGTGTGTGTGTGTGTGTGTGTGTGTGTGTGTGTATTGTGTTTGTGTGTGTGTGTGTGTGTGTGTGTGTATGTGGTGTGTATGTGATGTGTGTGTAATGTGTGTTGTGTGTGTATGTGTGTGTGTTGTGTGTACACTGCCTTACAGCTGAGGCAAAATCTGAACACTAAGCCGGCTGGCCTGGCACCGCCCCCCCCCCCCCCCTCCCAGCTGGCGCTCGCCTGACCCCGCATTCCTTTCCCCCTCCCGCGCAGGTCACGCTGACTCATGTCAGTGCCAGCTTCTTTCTGCTCTATTAGAAGTGGCGCTTTGTTGTCTGTGTTCAGCAGTGTTTTGCAAAATGTAACCGGTATGACTGTCATTTTGCTGGTTTACCTTTAGCAGCCAGTGTTTGCAGCTGGCTGGTTCCTCAAAACGCTTTCTTCAAACCGGTCTTGCATGAAGGTGGACGCTTCTTCGTATGTACGGGGCAACTGTCTCTGAACAACAACAACCAGAACACACACACACACACACACACACACACACACACATCACACATACACACACACACATTCATACACACACACACACACACACAACACACACTACACAAACACACACACATACACAACAACAACACACACACAACACACACAACACAACCACACACACAGAATGTAACAGAGAAATACACAAATGATCACCATAACATCCCCAAAACAAACCCACACACACAAGAAAGGAAATAAAAAAAATAAAGACAGAAAGTGATGCGGACACAAAGAAAACCCAAATGAACACATTATAAAAAAAACCCAAATGAACACATTATATAAAAAACCCAAATGAACACATTATAAAAAACCCAAATGAACACATTATAAAAAACCCAAATGAACACATTATAAAAACCCAAATGAACACATTATAAAAAACCCAAATGAACACATTATAAAAAAACCCAAATGAACACATTATATAAAAAAGAAGAAAAAAAAATCCAAAAACAAAACAAAACGAATTCGAGGAAAAAAACAAATTAAAATGTTTTCCAGCACTATTACATAGATGGGAGGGCGTGTGTGTATTGTCTTATTCTTACTGTTTAAAGCCCAGGCGAACTGCACACAAGCCATATCAGGGCTATAAAACATTTCAAAAAACGAACACAAAATCTGGTTTGAAAAAAAAAAAAAAAGTACACATATCAATGCACGAGTGCACATAATCTAAGGATATGTCCCTGGTGTTGACCGTTCTGTCCAGTTTATCACCAGTGTCCCTGGTGTTGACCATTACTGTCCAGTTTATCACCAGTGTCCCTGGTGTTGACCGTTCTGTCCAGTTTATCACCAAGTGTCCCTGGTGTTGATCGTTGTGTCCACTTTATCACCAGTGTCCCTGGTGTTGATCATTCTGTCCAGTTTATCACCAGTGTCCCTGGTGTTGACCGTTCTGTCCACTTTATCACCAGTGTCCCTTGTGTTGACCATTCTGTCCAGTTTATCACCAGTGTCCCTGGTGTTGACTATTCTGTCCACTTTATCACCAGTGTCCCTGGTGTTGACCATTCTGTCCAGTTTATCACAGGTGTCCCTGGTGTTGACCTTCTGTCCACTTTATCACCAGTGTCCTTGGTGTTGACCATTCTGTCCAGTTTATCACCAGTGTCCCTGGTGTTGACCGTTCTGTCCACTTTATCACCAGTGTCCCTGGTGTTGACCACTCTGTCCAGTTTATCACCAGTGTTGCTGGTGTTGACCACTCTGTCCAGTTTATCACCAGTGTCCCTGGTGTTGACCATTCTGTCCACTTTATCACCAGTGTCCCTGGTGTTGACCATTCTGTCCAGTTTATCACCAGTGTCCCTGGTGTTGACCACTCTGTCCAGTTTATCACCAGTGTCCCTGGTGTTGACCATTCTGTCCACTTTATCACCAGTGTCCCTGGTGTTGACCATTCTGTCCACTTTATCACCAGTGTCCCTGTGTTGACCGTTCTGTCCACTTTATCACCAGTGTCCCTGGTGTTGACCACTCTGTCCACTTTATCACCAGTGTCCCTGGTGTTGACCATTCTGTCCACTTTATCACCAGTGTCCCTGGTGTTGACCGTTCTGTCCACTTTATCACCAGTGTCCCTGGTGTTGACCACTCTGTCCAGTTTATCACCAGTGTCCCTGGTGTTGACCATTCTGTCCACTTTATCACCAGTGTCCCTGGTGTTGACACTGTCCACTTTATCACCAGTGTCCCTGGTGTTGACCATTCTGTCCACTTTATCACCAGTGTCCCTGGTGTTGACCACTCTGTCCACTTTATCACCAGTGTCCCTGGTGTTGACCATTCTGTCCACTTTATCACCAGTGTCCCTGGTGTTGACCACTCTGTCCACTTTATCACCAGTGTCCCTGGTGTTGACCATTCTGTCCACTTTATCACCAGTGTCCCTGGTGTTGACCACTCTGTCCACTTTATCACCAGTGTCCCTGGTGTTGACCATTCTGTCCAGTTTATCACCAGTGTCCTTGGTGTTGACCACTCTGTCCACTTTATCACCAGTGTCCCTGGTGTTGACCGTTCTGTCCACTTTATCACCAGTGTCCCTGGTGTTGACCATTCTGTCCACTTTATCACCAGTGTCCCTGGTGTTGACCACTCTGTCCACTTTATCACCAGTGTCCCTGGTGTCGACCGTTCTGTCCAGTTTATCATCAGTGTCCCTGGTGTTGACCATTCTGTCCAGTTTATCACCAGTGTCCCTGGTGTTGACCGTTCTGTCCACTTTATCACCAGTGTCCCTGTGTTGACCATTGTCCAGTATCTACAGTGTCCTGTGTTGATTCGTCCATTATCACCAGTGTCCCTGGTGTTGACCTTCTGTCCAGTTTATCACCAGTGTCCCTGGTGTTGACCATTCTGTCCAGTTTATCACCAGTGTCCCTGGTGTTGACCATTCTGTCCACTTTATCACCAGTGTCCTTTGGTGTGTTGACCATTCTGTCCACTTTATCACCAGTGTCCCTGGTGTTGACCTTCTGTCCACTTTATCACCAGTGTCCCTGGTGTTGACCACTCTGTCCAGTTTATCACCAGTGTCCTGGTGTTGACCATCTGTCCATTTATCACCAGTGTCCCTGGTGTTGACCATTCTGTCCACTTTATCACCAGTGTCCCTGGTGTTGACCATTCTGTCCATTTATCACCAGTGTCCCTGGTGTTGACCATTCTGTCCATTTATCACCAGTGTCCCTGGTGTTGACCATTCTGTCCACTTTATCACCAGTGTCCCTGGTGTTGACTCATTCTGTCCACTTTATCACCAGTGTCCCTGGTGTTGACCGTTCTGTCCACTTTATCACCAGTGTCCCTGGTGTTGACCATTCTGTCCACTTTATCACCAGTGTCCCTGGTGTTGACCATTCTGTCCAGTTTATCACCAGTGTCCCTGGTGTTGACCATCTGTCCACTTTATCACCAGTGTCCCTGGTGTTGACCATTCTGTCCACTTTATCACCAGTGTCCCTGGTGTTGACCACTCTGTCCACTTTATCACCAGTGTCCCTGGTGTTGACCATTCTGTCCACTTTATCACCAGTGTCCCTGGTGTTGACCACTCTGTCCACTTTATCACCAGTGTCCCTGGTGTTGACCATTCTGTCCACTTTATCACCAGTGTCCCTGGTGTTGACACTGTCCACTTTATCACCAGTGTCCCTGGTGTTGACCATTCTGTCCACTTTATCACCAGTGTCCCCTGGTGTTGACCACTCTGTCCACTTTATCACCAGTGTCCCTGGTGTTGACCATTCTGTCCACTTTATCATCAGTGTCCCTGGTGTTGACCATTCTGTCCACTTTATCACCAGTGTCCCTGGTGTTGACCGTTCTGTCCACTTTATCACCAGTGTCCCTGGTGTTGACCATTCTGTCCATTTATCACCAGTGTCCCTGGTGTTGACACTGTCCACTTTATCACCAGTGTCCCTGGTGTTGACCATTCTGTCCACTTTATCACCAGTGTCCCTGGTGTTGACCACTCTGTCCACTTTATCACCAGTGTCCCTGGTGTTGACCATTCTGTCCACTTTATCACGTGTCCCTGGTGTTGACCACTCTGTCCACTTTATCACCAGTGTCCCTTGGTGTTGACCATTCTGTCCACTTTATCACCAGTGTCCCTGGTGTTGACCATTCTGTCCAGTTTATCACCAGTGTCCTTGGTGTTGACCACTCTGTCCACTTTATCACCAGTGTCCCTGGTGTTGACCGTTCTGTCCACTTTATCACCAGTGTCCCTGGTGTTGACCATTCTGTCCACTTTATCACCAGTGTCCCTGGTGTTGACCACTCTGTCCACTTTATCACCAGTGTCCCTGGTGTTGACCACTCTGTCCAGTTTATCACCAGTGTCCCTGGTGTTGACCATTCTGTCCACTTTATCACCAGTGTCCCTGGTGTTGACTATTCTTTCCACTTTATCACCAGTGTCCCTGGTGTTGACCGTTCTGTCAACTTTATCACCAGTGTCCCTGGTGTTGACCATTCTGTCCACTTTATCACCAGTGTCCCTGGTGTTGACCGTTCTGTCCACTTTATCACCAGTGTCCCTGGTGTTGACCGTTCTGTCCATTTATCACCAGTGTCCCTGGTGTTGACTATTCTGTCCAGTTGATCACCAGTGTCCCTGGTGTTGACCATTCTGTCCACTTTATCACCAGTGTCCCTGGTGTAGACCATTCTGTCCAGTTGATCACCAGTGTCCCTGGTGTTGACCGTTCTGTCCACTTTATCACCAGTGTCCCTGGTGTTGACCACTCTGTCCACTTTATCACCAGTGTCCCTGGTGTTGACACTGTCCACTTTATCACCAGTGTCCCTGGTGTTGACCGTTCTGTCCACTTTATCACCAGTGTCCCTGGTGTTGACCGTTCTGTCCACTTTATCACCAGTGTCCCTGGTGTTGACCGTTCTGTCCACTTTATCACCAGTGTCCCTGCTGTTGACCATTCTTCCACTTTATCACGTGTCCCTGGTGTTGACCGTTCTGTCCACTTTATCACCAGTGTCCCTGGTGTTGACCATTCTGTCCACGTTATCACCAGTGTCCCTGGTGTTGACCACTCTGTCCACTTTATCACCAGTGTCCCTGGTGTTGACCATTCTGTCCACTTTATCACCAGTGTCCCTGGTGAGACCGTTGTCCAGTTTATCAGCAGTGTCCCTGGTGTTGACCGTTCTGTCCAGTTTATCACCAGTGTCCCTGGTGTTCACCGTTCTGTCCAGTTGATCACCAGTGTCCCTGGTGTTGACCATTCTGTCCACTTTATCACCAGTGTCCCTGGTGTTGATCGTTCCGTCCAGTTGATCACCAGTGTCCCTGGTGTTGACCATTCTGTCCACTTTATCACGTGTCCCTGGTGTAGACCATTCTGTCCAGTTTATCACCAGTGTCCCTGGTGTTGACAGTTCTGTCCACTTTATCACCAGTGTCCCTGGTGTTGACCACTCTGTCCACTTTATCACCATGTCCCTGTGTTGACCGTTCTGTCCACTTTATCACCAGTGTCCCTGGTGTTGACCATTCGTCCACTTTATCATCGTGTCCCTTGTGTTGACCATTCTGTCCACTTTATCACCAGTGTCCCTGGTGTTGACCGTACTGTCCAGTTTATCACTAGTGTCCCTGGTGTTGACCGTTCTGTCCACTTTATCACCAGTCCCTGGTGTTGACCATTCTGTCCACTTTTATCACCAGTGTCCCTGGTGTTGACCATTCTGTCCACTTTATCACCAGTGTCCCTGCTGTTGACCATTCTGTCCACTTTATCACCAGTGTCCCTGGTGTTGACAAATTCTGTCCACTTTATCACCAGTGTCCCTGGTGTTGACCACTCTGTCCAGTTTATCACCAGTGTCCCTGGTGTTGACCATTCTGTCATCTTATCACCAGTGTCCCACTTTATCACCAGTGTCCCTGGTGTTGACCATTCTGTCCACTTTATCACCAGTGTCCCACTTTATCACCAGTGTCCCACTTTATCACCAGTGTCCCTGGTGTTGACCATTCTGTCCAGTTTATCACCAGTGTGTCTCTGGTGTTGACCGTTCTGTCCACTTTATCACCAGTGTCCCTGGTGTTGACCATTCTGTCCAGTTTATCACCAGTGTCCCTGGTGTTGACCGTTCTGTCCAGTTGATCACCAGTGTCCCTGGTGTTGACCGTACTGTCCAGTTTATCACCAGTGTCCTTGGTGTTGACAGTTCTGTCCACTTTATCACCAGTGTCCCTGGTGTTGACCGTTCTGTCCAGTTTATCACCAGTGTCCCTGGTGTTGACCACTCTGTCCACTTTATCACCAGTGTCCCTGGTGTTGACCGTTCTGTCCACTTTATCACCAGTGTCCCTGGTGTTGACCTTTCTGTCCAGTTTATCAACAGTGGAGTTCAAAAAACAAACCTGAATACAATGTGAACAAAACTAGGGACACCGAAGCATATACAAAAAATGGCCTATGTTACCTTAAATTGCCTCTGCACAACACACGTCCCTAGAGCTACACATGCAGTCAATACATGTACCCAATTATCAATCCTAAAAGAAAGTATGCAAGGCTTTATAGAACACATACAGGTAAATGGACCAGCAAGGCAGAAAATGATAGTAAAGGCTGACAACAAAACAAAAACAAAAACAAAAAAACAAAGAGAAAGAGAGAGAAGTGAGAGAGAGAGAGAGAGAGAGAGAGAGAGAGAGAGAGAGAGAGAGAGAGAGAGAGAGAGAGAGAGAGAGAGAGAGACAGAGAGAAAAGAGGAAATCCCTAACGCAGAATTTCCAGGATGTGTGGAGTGGGGATACTATTTATAATGAAAGAGCCCCTAGCATCCCCACAGGGGAGTATGTGTGTGTGTGTGTGTGTGTGTATGTGTGTGTGTGTGTGTGTGTTGATATGTCTGCATGTGTTGTGTGTGTGTGTGTGTGATGTGTTGTGTGTGTGTGTGTATGTGTTGATATGTCTGATGTGTGTGTGTGTGTGTGTGTGTAGTGTGTTGATATGTCTGCATGTGTGTGTGTGTGTGTGTGTGTGTGTTTGATATGTCTGCATGTGTGTGTGTGGTGTGTGTGTGTGTGTTGTATGTGATGTGTGTGTGAGTGTGTGTGGTGTGTGTAGTTGATGTCTGCATGTGTGTGTGTGTGTGTGTGTATGGTGTGTGTGTTGTGTTGATATGTCTGCATTGTGTGTGTGTGTGTGTGGTGTGTATGAGTGTGTGTGTTGTGTTGATATGTCTGCATTGGTGTGTGTGTGGTGGTGTTGTGTGTTATGGTGTGTGTGTGTATGTGTTGATATGTCTGCATGTGTGTGTGTTGTGTGTGTGTGTGTGTTGATGTGTGGTGTGTGTATGTGTGTGTATGTCTGAGTGTGTTGTGTGTTGTGTGTGTGAGTGTGTGTGTATATGTGTGTGTGTGTGTATTGTGTGTGTATGTGTGTGTGTGGTGTGTGTGTGTGTATGTGTTGATATGTCTGCATGTGTGTGTGTGTAGTGTGTGTGTGTGTGTATGTGGTGTGTGTGTGTGTGTGATGTGTGATGTTGATGTGTGTGTGTGTGTGTGGTGTGTGTGTGTGTGTGTGTGTGTGTGTTGTGTGTGTGTGTGTGTGTGTGTATATGTGTGTGTGTGTGTGTGTGTGTTGTGTTGTGGTGTTGTGTGTGTTGTGTTGTAGTGTGTGTGTGTGTGTGTGTGTTGTTTGATATGTCTGCATGTGTGTGTGTGTGGTGTGTGTGTGTGTATGTGTGTTGATGTGTGTGTTATGTGTGTGTGTGTGTATTGTTGTTGATGTGTGTGTGTTGGTGTGTGTGTTTTGTGTTGTTGTGTGTATGTGTTGATATGTGCTGTGTGTGTGTGTGTGTGTGGTGTGTGTGTGTGTATGTTTGTGTGTGTGTGTGTGTGTGTTGGGTGTGTGTGTGTTGTGTGATTGTGATTCTGCATGTGTGTGTGTGTGTGTATGTGTTATGTTGTGTGTGTGTAGTGTGTGGTTGTTGTTGATATGTCTGCGTGTGTATGTGTGTGTGTGTGGATGTGTGTAGTGTGATATGTCGCGTGTGTGTGTATGTGTGTGTGTGTAGTGGTGGTCACAGGCTAATCTCAATCCAATCTGATCATAAACCAATGATGATAAACTGATATATGACAGAACTCAAATCAATCTGAACAAACCTGTAGACAGCCTCATCTTAAATAAAACCCTCAGTACTTCCACCAAACACAAGCCATATTTTAACATAAGAACCACAACCTGCACAGGGCCTCATCTCACAAAAACCCTCAGTATTACACCAAACACAAGTGACAATTAATATAAGAACCACAACCTGCACAGGGCCTCATCTCACAAAAACCCTCAATACTACACTAAACACAAGTGACAATTAATATAAGAACCACAACCTGCACAGGGCCTCATCTCACAAAAACCCTCAGTATTACACCAAACACAAGTGACAATCAATATAAGAACCACAACCTGTACAGGGCCTCATCTCACACAAACCCTCAGTACTTCACCAAACACAAGTGACAATTAATATAAGAACCACAACCTGTATAGGGCCTCATCTCACACAAAACCTCAGTACTTCACCAAACACAAGTGACAATTAATAAGAACTACAAACTGTACAGGGCCTCATCTCACACAAACCCTCAGTACTTCACCAAACACAAGTGACAATTAATATAAGAACCACAACCTGTATAGGGCCTCATCTCACACAAAACCTCAGTACTTCACCAAACACAAGTGACAATTAATAAGAACTACAAACTGTACAGGGCCTCATCTCACACAAACCCTCAGTACTTCACCAAACACAAGTGACAATTAATAAGAACTACAAACTGTACAGGGCCTCATCTCCTGGAACAAACTTCCTCTCTCAGTCCGTCAGCAACCCTACTTTTGTCTCCTTCAAGTCCGCTCTCAAAACTCACCTTTTCTCCTCCGCATAAAATCCTAACCTCACTCAACCCCCCCCTCTGCAGCCTGTCTCCGCTCGGAGGGAATCACATGGTTATAATATATAATTGTATATGCTATGCTCTCTATAATTTTCCATTGCTTTTATTCTTGCTTTTATTGCTTTTATTCTTTCTCCCCATTTATAGCCATGCGTGTGTGTGTGTGTGTGTGTGTGTGTGTGTGTGTCTGTGTGTGTGCGTGCGTGCGTGCTTGCGTGTGTGTCTGCTTCAGCGCTTAGATTTGATTTTATCAAGATTTTGCGCTATATAAATATTGTAATTATTATTATTTTATTATCATCTTACACAAACCCTCAGTACTACACCAAACACAAGTGACAATTAATATATAAGAACCACAACCTGTACAGGGCCTCATCTCACAAAAACCCTCAGTACTTCACCAAACACAAGTGACAATTAATATATAAGAACCACAACCTGTACAGGGCCTCATCTCACACAAACCATCAGTACTTCACCAAACACAAGTGACAAAAAAAACAACAACAAATACACAAATACACAAATAAACAAAAAATCCAGCGCTCACCTTGCTGTCTGTGTGTGGGCGTGGCAAGTCATGGACAGCTGACAGTGATGTCATCAGTATGTCCTCCATCGACATCTCACTCAAACTGTGACACACACACGCATACATACACCACACACACACACACACACACACACACACACACACACACACACACACATACACACACACACACACGCACCCACACACACACACACACACACACAAGGATTAGATTTCAGGACATAGAAACATAATAAACTTTTTTCCCCAGTAATCAAATGGCTGTATAATTAGTTATTCCTATTACATTATTCTCATAATTACGTGTGATTTTAGACAACAACAATAAAAAATAAAATTTAAAAAAAAAACCAAAAAAACCCCTTGGAAATGGTTAATCTTCAGGAAAAAGAAATGAACCAGAAAAACAAGACAAGAAAGAAAAATTCACAAATGACGTTATCATAATTAACGATTGAAACAGTAAAATTAGCTAACCATAACACTGAACATGAGAAGTAACGGCGCGTTAAAGATAATTCGCTATAGGACTTTTTGACAGGCTAACAAAAAATTCATATGTTAAGGATGGTGAGGCAAATATGTCAGAAACTGTCTTCGTTGATAATGTAGGTATATGTCATTTTACCCGAACGCATGAAAGAATATGACTATGTGTGATCTTCTTTCCACACAGACACACTATGTTCCTGGTGTATTTTGTTTTGAATGCATCAAGTTTCCATCTATACATAAGGGATTGTATACTTCTACTGGCAGGGAACCGCTTAGGTGTTTTGCTAATTTCAAAATTCATGTAACATTTTTCATACTTTTTCTGTTTATCTTGAAACTGCTTCCATACGTAGGCGTCCACTAAGGTATAACACTCATGCAATGAGAGGGAAAGTTGTATATGATTTGAATCTGGTGAACTCTTTGCCCCCTGTTTGGCAGCCCTATCAACCATATCATTGTAATGAAAAGAACTATGAGATGGTATCCAGCAGAAAGTAATATCAGTGCCTCTTAAGGATAAACTATTAATCAAGTGAGTAATTTCCAATATCATTTCAGATCTTGTTTGTAATTTTGATAATTCAAGAGCTTGAAGTACAGATTTTGAATCAACGCAAAAAAGTATCTGGGGAATTGTCCTAGGAAGATTTATCATATAATTCAAAGCCATTAAGATTGCAAAGAGTTCTGCAGTAAAGACAGATTTATACAGTGTGTGTGTGTGTGTGTGTGTGTGTGTGTGTGTGTGTGTGTGTGTATGTATGTGTGGTGCAGTGTGTGTGATGTATGTGTATGCAGTGTGTGTGTGTATGTGTATGATGTGTGTGTGTGTGTGTGTGTGTGTGTGTGCGCGCGCATGCATGCATGCGTGTGTGTGTGTGCGCATATGTATGTGTGCAGTGTTTGTGTATGTATATGTATGTGCAATGTGTGTGTATGTGTGTGTTGTTTGTGTGTGTGTGTGTGTGTGTGTGTGTGTGTGTGTGTGTGTGGTGTGTGTGTGTGTGTGTGTGTGTGTATGTGTGTGTGTGTGTGTGTGTGTGTGTGTGTGTGTGTGTGTGTGTGTGTGTGTGGATGTTGTGTGTCATGTGTGGAGGCATGCCAATGTATGATGCTACATGCATGGGAGAGACAAAGCAGATGAAAGAAACGTGAGAGAGAGACAAAGAGAAGAGAGAGGAGAGAGGAAAGAGAGAGAGAGAGAGAAGAGAGAAGAGAGAGAGAGAGAGAGAGAGAGAGAGAGAGAGAGAAGAGGAGAGAGAAGAGAGAAGAGAGAAAGAGAAAGAGAGAGAGAGAGAGAGAGAGAGAGAGAGAGAGAGAGAGAGAGAGAGAGAGAGAGAGGAACAAACAAAAGAAGGAGAGGAGGAGAAAAGTGATTCTTCACAAAAAACATAAATCCTTCTTCTCCATGGCGTCCTGACTATTTCTTTCAGAGACGACTTCTTCCTCCTAAAAATGTTGTTTTATTCAATAGCCATACACCTACCTGCACCTTGTTCTTCATACATTTTTTAACCCATTCTTAATCCTCTGATTCTCTGACCTGCACCTGACAGACAGAGTGAGGGAATCAAAGGGTTAAGATGTCAAGTAGTCACCTGATTTTGTGTTTGTTGAGTTCCTGGATGTACTCTGTCTCACTAGGCATCAGAAACAAGAGGGCGTTGCCTTGTCTGCCCGCTCGTGCCGTGCGTCCCACACGATGGATGTAGTCGACGGTGGCCCCTGGTGTCGTGTACTGCACGATCCACTCCACGCGCGGCAGGTGGAGCCCTCTGGAGGCCACATCCTGCAGACACAGACAACTCTGTCTGAATATTCTTCTGTGTTTATGGACAAGACAAGCAACATTTATAGGCCATTTTATGAGGAAGGGGGATTTGGAGCACCTCGTCACAACGGGAAAGCTGGAGGGAAAGAGAGCACCAGTAGACCCAGGGAGAGAATGCTGGACGGACTTGCAGAGTGGCTGGGGATGAGGAGGGTGGGGGAGATGCTAGGGGCAACGAGAGATAGAGATGGTTGGAAGTCCATGGTCGCCAACGCCATGCAGCAGGGCACCTGATGATGATGATGATGATGTTTATGGACAGCAAATCCTGTATAACCCACTGACATCATTACACATGTGTGCTGTTATAAGTACAGGTGTCTTTTACCCTGCCATGTAGACAGTGAAAGTATGTTTTCACAGGTGTGCATGTTGGGCGTTTCCATACTTCCATACGCCATTTAATTATCACAATCTGCAATGAGCACATTTACTGTGGGCTATGGATCTTTTGATAAAGCCACATACGCCATTTAATTATCACAATCTTTTGATAAAGCCACATACGCCATTTAATTATCACAATCTTTTGATAAAGCCACATACGCCATATAATTATCACAATCTTTTGATAAAGCCACATACGCCATTTAATTATCACAATCTTTTGATAAAGCCACATACGCCATTAATTATCACAATCTTTTGATAAAGCCACATACGCCATTTAATTATCACAATCTTTTGATAAAGCCACATACACCATTTAATTATCACAATCTTTTGATAAAGCCACATATGCCATTTAATTATCACAATCTTTTGATAAAGCCACATACGCCATTTAATTATCACAATCTTTTGATAAAGCACATACGCCATTTAATTATCACAATCTTTTGATAAAGCACATACCCATTTAATTATCACAATCTTTTGATAAAGCCACATACGCCATTTAATTATCACAATCTTTTGATAAAGCCACATATGCCATTTAATTATCACAATCTTTTGATAAAGTCACACACGCCATTTAATTATCACAATCTTTTGATAAAGTCACATACGCCATTTAATTATCACAATCTTTTGATAAAGCCACATACACCATTTAATTTCACAATCTGCAATGAGCACATCTATTGTGGGTTGACTGGATCTTTTGATAAAGTCACTACGCCATTTAATTCACATCTGCAATGACACATCATTGGGTTGACTGGATCTTTTGATAAGTCACAGACTGAAGATCTGTATCTTGATTCATCCAGCCTCAATATACAAAACTGGCCTGTTGGCTGACATCTTATTGTTTCCATCGTTCTGGTGGTGTCAGCTTACTGTTTCATAGGTCCACTGGCCTGTTGGCTGACATCTTATTGTTTCCATCGTTCTGGTGGTGTCAGCTTACTGTTTCATAGGTCCACTGGCCTGTTGGCTGACATCTTATTGTTTCCATCGTTCTGGTGGTGTCAGCTTACTGTTTCATAGGTCCACTGGTCTGTTGGCTGACATCTTATTGTTTCCATCGTTCTGGTGGTGTCAGCTTACTGTTTCATAGGTCCACTGGCCTGTTGGCTGACATCTTATTGTTTCCATCGTTCTGGTGGTGTCAGCTTACTGTTTCATAGGTCCACTGGCCTGTTGGCTGACATCTTATTGTTTCCATCGTTCTGGTGGTGTCAGCTTACTGTTTCATAGGTCCACTGGCCTGTTGGCTGCCCATCTTAATGTTTCCATCATTCTGGTGGTGTCAGCTTACTGTTTCATAGGTCCACTGGTCTGTTGGCTGCCCATCTTAATGTTTCCATCATTCTGGTGGTGTCAGCTTACTGTTTCATAGGTCCACTGGTCTGTTGGCTGCCCATCTTAATGTTTCCATCATTCTGGTGGTGTCAGCTTACTGTTTCATAGGTCCACTGGCCTGTTGGCTGTCCATCTTAATGTTTCCATCATTCTGCTGGTGTCAGCATTATAGTGTAACACACTGTGTAACACCATACACCACATTATAGTGTAACACACAACACACTATAGTGTAACACACCATGTGACAACACACTATAGTGTAACACACAACACACTATAGTGTAACACACAACACACTATAGTGTAACACACAACACACTATAGTGTAACACACCATGTGACAACACACTATAGTGTAACACACAACACACTATAGTGTAACACACAACACACTATAGTGTAACACACAACACACTATAGTGTAACACACAACACAATATAGTGTAACACACAACACAATATAGTGTAACACACAACACACTATAGTGTAACACACCATGTGACAACACACTATAGTGTAACACACAACACACTATAGTGTAACACACCATGTGACAACACACTATAGTGTAACACACAACACACTATAGTGTAACACACAACACAATATAGTGTAACACACCATGTGACAACACACTATAGTGTAACACACAACACACTATAGTGTAACACACAACACACTATAGTGTAACACACCATGTGACAACACACTATAGTGTAACACACAACACACTATAGTGTAACACACAACACACTATAGTGTAACACACCATGTGACAACACACTATAGTGTAACACACCATGTGACAACACACAACACACTATAGTGTAACACACAACACACTATAGTGTAACACACAACACACTATAGTGTAACACACAAAACACTATAGTGTAACACACCATGTGACAACACACTATAGTGTAACACACAACACACTATAGTGTAACACACAAAACACTATAGTGTAACACACAACACACTATAGTGTAACACACAACACACTATAGTGTAACACACAACACACTATAGTGTAACACACAACACACTATAGTGTAACACGCCATGTGACAACACACTATAGTGTAACACACAACACACTATAGTGTAACACACCATGTGACAACACACTATAGTGTAACACACAACACACTATAGTGTAACACACCATGTGACAACACACTATCAGAGCCTGGAATTGCTAAGAAAAAAAAAGAGGAAACTTCTAGGGGGGTCCGGGGGCATGCTCCCCGGAAAATGTTTAAAATCAAGACTAAAATCTGTGCTTTTTATGACCATTGTTTTGTGAAATTATAATAGGCACAATCTTATTATAATTTACACATATATCACGCCTAAACGAATATTATCCATCAAGGAATTTCACTTACTTTTTGTTAGGCCTGATCGGTTCAGCGAACCCTCGTCAGTCCTCGTCAGTGACGAGGATTCGCTGAACCGATCAGGCCTAACAAAAAGTAAGTGAAATTCCTTGATGGATAATATTCGTTTAGGCGTGATATATGTGTAAATTATAATAAGATTGTGCCTATTATAATTTCACAAAACAATGGTCATAAAATTAAGTAACGCCTATATGACTGAAACAAGAAAACTCTCAGCATAAAATCTGTGCATTCTGAGGCATTCTGGAGACAAATTTAAAGGCATCTAACACACTGAAAATCACAATGAATATCAGTCAAAAGAGTATTTAATAAACATTGGGCACAAGATGAGGATCCATCATACACAGCAGATCGTTTCAGTGTGTTCATACACAGACATATTCATCTGTTTTTTTCTTTTCTTTTTTTTTAAGTATGGTCGTCGATTTTTTTTAACGCGAAAAAAATTTTTTTGCGCGATTTTCGATTTTGATTTCCGCGGAAATCCTCGTTTCCGCGACGAATTCCAGGCTCTGCACTATAGTGTAACACACAACACACTATAGTGTAACACACAACACACTATAGTGTAACACACAACACACTATAGTGTAACACACAAAGCACTATAGTGTAACACACAAAGCACTATAGTGTAACACACAACACACTATAGTGTAACACACCATGTGACAACACACTATAGTGTAACACACAACACACTATAGTGTAACACACAAAGCACTATAGTGTAACACACAACACACTATAGTGTAACACACAACACACTATAGTGTAACACACCATGTGACAACACACTATAGTGTAACACAACACACTATAGTGTAACACACAACACACTATAGTGTAACACACCATGTGACAACACACTATAGTGTAACACACAACACACTATAGTGTAACACACAACACACTATAGTGTAACACACCATGTGACAACACACTATAGTGTAACACACAACACACTATAGTGTAACACACAACACACTATAGTGTAACACACAACACACTATAGTGTAACACACAACACACTATAGTGTAACACACCATGTGACAACACACTATAGTGTAACACACAACACACTATAGTGTAACACACAACACACTATAGTGTAACACACAACACACTATAGTGTAACACACAACATATATGTGGTCAGGGTCACACGCCTTGCAGGCTGAGTGCATTCTGCTCCTGCGTTTTTTGTTGGATTCTCTGTCTGTATACGGTGTTTGTTGTTAGTTTTTGTTGTGGTGGTTCGTGATGGACTGGACGATGTTTCCGTGGTGCTGTGGTGCTGCTATGTTTGTGAGATTGACTGTATTTTACATGTTCTTTTCGATAAGACTGGCAGTTTTACAGTTGAATCAACCGCCATATCCCCTCCCTCTCGCCAATACGCACGTGCAGCCGGCATGCTTTGTGAGTGGCAGACAACGTGAAGCAGTGTTATCAGGTCAGTGTGAGTCGCTTTGCTACACACGCCAACAGCTGGTATCTATCGGTGCAGTGCCCTTGACCCCTGACCTGACCTCTCGACTTCGCCAACTTGGCATTGGTTACTCGTTACCACGCAGGCGCTCACGTCGTGGCGGCAGACGTAAACAACACAACATTACCGTGATCGTATCTAACAGAAGAAATGATCAAAAACAACGAAGTTCTACCGTCTACCATAACACTGCCAACCTCACTCGCATCAACACTGGCTCTCCTGTAAATTGCTTCTCCCGCCGATCTGCTTCATTTCGTCTGTCTGTCTTCAACGCCCAAGCGCTTGGGACTGGCACAGAAAAACGCTCTGCTCTGTCCTACTTCATCCACGACAACAACGTCGATGTCTTTGCTGTGGTGGAAACTTGGTTTCGTGCTGAAGGTGACGAGGCTAAGTGCCGTGACATCGCTCCCCCTGGCCACCACACCCTCTCCTTCCCCCGCCAGTCCCGTGGTGGTGGCATTGCTTTTGTTGTTGCTGATCCACTCTCCCCTTTCCTCTCCACCAAATCCTCCTTCCCTTTCACCCACACTTCTTTCGAACTGGCACAACTTACCCTCACCTTCCCCCACCACACTTTCCACCTTCTGTGTTTGTATCGTCCTCCTCCAAACTCTAAGAACCGTCTCACTGACTCCAACTTCATTGACGAATTCCCGGATCTGCTGTCCTACTGTAACTCCCTCCATGGTTCTTACATCATCGCTGGTGACTTTAACATTCATTTTGATCGCCCCTCCGAACCCACCACCTCCAAAGTCATCGATTTCCTGGACTGCTACGGCCTGGTTCAGTGCGTCCACGCTCCCACTCACATTCGTGGGCACACATTGGATAATATAATCCACAGGACTGACCAGACCATGGTGAGTTCCATCATCATCGACCACACCCTCCCATCTGACCATGTCTGCCTTGTTGCTGATCTTCATTTTTCCCGCCCTCCACCCCGCAAAACGTACATTCAAGCCAGACACCTTTCTGCAGTGGACATGACTGTCTTTGAGGCTGACCTTCAGTCTCTCTTATCTGCTTCCCCGCCAACCACACCTGATGACCTCAACTCCCTTCTCCTTGGGCTCCTGGATCGGTTCGCTCCTGCCTGTGGCCGCCTTGTTTCCAAGAGGCCACCATCACCTTGGTTCTCCTCCATTGGGCCTCAGCTGCAAGCGGCCAAGTGTGAAAGGCGCAGAGCCGAGAGACAGTGGCTCAAGTCTAGTCTGACTGTTCATAAGCAAATTTTTCAAACTGCCAACAAAACTGTTAATAGCCTCGTAGATGCCTCTAAATCAGCCTATTACAATGCTAAAATTCTTGCCTGTTCCACTTCCAAACAACTGTATAATATAACTAATACTCTTCTTGGCAAAACTGGCTCTTCTCCTCTTCCATCTCACCTGCCACCTTCTGATCTTCCACAGGCTTTCTCTGACTATTTTTTTCAACAAGATTGCTAACCTCAGGCTTTCTCTCGATTCCACGACGAACACTCATGCTACATTTCCTGAACCCCCTTTCTCTGGAATCCCCCTTACTTTCTTCCAACCCGTTTCTGAGGACTTTGTTAAGAAAATCATCATGAAATCTGGCATTAAAACCTGTGAACTCGACCCATTGCCAGCTTCTTTTCTCACCCATTGTCTCGATACTCTTCTCCCTCACATCACCAATATCATTAACCATTCCCTCTCAACTGGCTCCTTTCCTTCTTCTTTCAAGTCAGCAATTGTAAGACCTCTTCTAAAAAAGACGACTCTTGACCCTGAGAATTTGAAAAACTATAGACCTGTGTCAAATCTTCCTTTTCTTTCCAAGGTCTTAGAGAAAGTTGTTCTTGACCAGCTGTTAAACCACCTTCATTCCAATAACCTTGTCTATTCCCTTCAGTCTGCTTACCGTTCTGGACATAGTACCGAAACTGCTCTTCTCAAAATCTGCAACGACTTACTGACTACTCTCGACTCTAACAACGTATCACTTTTGACTCTCTTGGACCTATCTGCTGCCTTTGACACTATTGACCACTCTATCCTTCTCTCCCGTCTACATCACTCTTTTGGGCTCCATGATACTGTCTTGAACTGGTTTCATTCTTACATCACCAATCGTCTGCAAGTAGTTTCTGTCAATGGCCTTTCTTCTAATCCTTCCTGTCTGACTTACGGAGTGCCACAAGGATCTGTTCTGGGCCCCCTACTTTTCATTCTCTACACCTACCCTGTCTCCTCTATTGTCCAAGAACACCTGCTTCAGCATCATTCTTTCTCGGATGACAATCAGCTGTATGTCTCTGGGCCTCTCCCTGACCTTCCCATCATGATCCAGAAAACCCAATCTTGTGTAGCTGACCTGAAGGATTGGATGACTGACAACAAACTGAAATTAAATGAAGAGAAATCCGAATTGATCTTGATCACCCCACCCAAACTCCAAAATCACCCCTCTCTTCCAACCTCTGTCACACTTGTTGACTCATCTATCCCTCTCTCCCATTTTGCCCGTAACCTTGGTGTAACTCTTGATCAAACCCTGTCCTTCCACCAGCATGTGAGCAACGTCTGTCGGACTTGTTTTCTTGAACTCCGCCGAATTGCTTCTATCCGCCACCTCCTCTCAGAAGACACGACAAAGGCTCTTGTCTGTGCATTTGTTCTATCCCGTCTCGATTACTGTAATGCTCTTTTTTCTGGTTCCCCTTCTCATCTCATTAACAAACTTCAGAAAGTTCAAAATCATGCTGCCCGTCTCATCTTCCGCTCTTCAAAATTTAACCATGTAAATAATAATTACAATATTTATATAGCGCAAAATCTTGATAAAATCAAATCTAAGCGCTGAAGCAGACACACACGCAAGCACGCACGCACGCACACACACACACACACACGCACGCACACACACACACACACACACACACACACACACACACACACACACACACACACACACACACGCATGGCTATAAATGGGGAGAAAGAATAAAAGCAATAAAAGCAAGAATAAAACCAATGGAAAATTATAGAGAGCATAGCATATACAATTATATATTATAACCATGTGATTCCCTCCGAGCGGAGACAGGCTGCAGAGGGGGGGGGGGGGGGGGTAGGGGGGTTGAGTGAAGTTAGGATTTTATGCGGAGGAGAAAAGATGAGTTTTGAGAGCGGACTTGAAGGAGACAAAAGTAGGTTGCTGACGGACTGAGAGAGGAAGTTTGTTCCAGGAGAGTGGACCAGAAACAGAGAAGGCTCGTGGACCATAGGTATTGAGCTTAGTGCGTGGAAAGCGAAAAGTCAGAGGATCGGAGGCAGAGCGGAGGGTACGTGAGGGAACATAGATCTCAAGTAGGCTTGACGGGTAATCGGGGGCTGCGTTATTGAGGCTTTTGTAGCACATGGTGTCTAGTTTGTATTGTATGCGCTTTGATACAGGGAGCCAGTGAAGTTGTGCCAGGAGAGGAGATATGTGGTCAGCTTTTTTCTTTTTGAGTACAAGGCGTACAGCATTGTTTTGAATGCGCTGTAGGATGTGAATGGTGGAGGCAGGAAGACCAGACAGGAGTGAATTGCAATAGTCAATGCGAGACATTATGAAGGAGAGAACGAGTTTTGCAGTTGTTTCGACAGAGAGATACTTCCTGATCAGCCTTATACGATGGAGATGATAGTAGCAGGATCTGGCAGTTTGAGAAACAAAGTTGTTCATGGAGAGGGTAGAGTCAATGCAGACACCAAGGTTTTTAGCTGAATCAGAAATTGGGACTGATGTGTTACATAAAGGGAGAGAAAGAGGAGGCAGCTGAGAAAGTTTCTGACGGGTGCCAATGAGGATAGCTTCTGTTTTGTCGTCATTAAGCTGAAGTCTATTGTGTGTCATCCAGTTCTTAATATCCGAGTAACACTCAGTGGTGCGAGTCAACAGGCGCTGTATATTATCAGGTGAGTCACTGTCTTGAAGTTGGGTGTCATCAGCATAGAAGTGGTGTTTTATAGAATGGGAGTTGATGATGGTGGACAGGGGGGAGGTGTAAAGAGTGAAAAGAACAGGGCCAAGGACAGATCCTTGTGGAACACCACAGGTCAGGTATGCAGGTTGAGAGTAAGTGCCATTGATGAGAACGGTTTGTTTTCTGTTGGATAGGTATGAAGTGAACCAAGACAGAGCAATGTCAGAGATGCCAAAAGTATGATGAAGTCTAGAAAGGAGAATACCATGATCAATGGTATCAAAGGCTGCAGACAGATCAAGGAGTGTGAGGAGAGAGACTTTGCCAGTATCAGTTGCAAGGAGGAGATTGTTGAGAATGTGTAGTAGGGCAGTTTCAGTGCTATGGCACTGGCGGTAGGCTGACTGGAAAGGATTGAGGAGATTGTTGGCAGACAGGTGAGAGTTCAGCTGGTTGAGGACGACTTTTTCAAGGAGTTTTGACAAGAAAGAGAGATTAGAGATAGGCCGGTAATTTTTCAGTTCATTTGGATCTAAATTGTGTTTCTTGAGGAGAGGGTGAACAATAGCAGACTTGAAAGAATCAGGGACAGTTCCAGTTTGAAGAGAAGTGTTGATGATGTCAGTGATGAATGGGAGGAGAGTAGGGAGACAGTCGGCGTAGAGAGAACCTGGAAGAGGATCCAGTTCGCAGGTTTTGAACGACATGGATTTGATTGTGTTGAGAATTTCTTCTTGTGAGACTGGGTTAAAAGTAGTAAGAGGTGTGCCAGAGAAGGAAGGGTCAGGTGGGCATGGTTGACAGGGTGTCCTGTCAAGCCTGTCACGAAGAGTTTGTATTTTGGTGGTGAAATAGTTGGAGAATACAGATGGGAGTTCTTCATTTGTATGTTTTGTTGGGAGAGGTAAATCTTTTCGTGTGCCAAGGAGACGATTCGCCATTGCTCTGTTCTCTCCACTGGCTCCCTGTTCAGCAAAGAATATCCTACAAGATTGCCTGCCTCTGCTTCAAATCTATTGAGTCTTCCTGTCCTGAGTATCTCACCCATCTGTTACATCTCTACACGCCATCTCGAGCTTTGCGGTCCTCATCTGATACCCGTCTCTATAGTATCCCCATAGTCCGCACTAAAAGGTTTGGGCAGCGTTCTTTTTCCTATCAAGCTCCAACCATCTGGAATCAGTTACCTCGCTCTCTTAGATACTCACCCTCTCTGTCCACATTCAAACGCTCCCTCAAAACTCACCTGCTTCCCAAAACTGGTAATCTCTGCCCCCTTCCCCCCATGTAATGTAATGGTGACATTATAGTGTCTTAGTGTCAATGTGTCATTGTATTTGCATGTCATGCGGTGTGTTTGTTTGTGTGTGTGTGTGTGTGTTTGTGTGTGTGTGGGTGCTTCTGTGGGCGTGTGTGTGTGTGCTTGTGATTCTGGTTATATGTTTTGCCATTGTAAACGCCTAGGGCATTAATTTGATTAGGCGTACTAAATGTTCATAATAATAATAATAATAACACACTATAGTGTAACACACAACACACTATAGTGTAACACACAACACACTATAGTGTAACACACCATGTGACAACACACTATAGTGTAACACACAACACACTATAGTGTAACACACAACACACTATAGTGTAACACACCATGTGACAACACACTATAGTGTAACACACCATGTGACAATACACTATAGTGTAACCAACACAACACACTATAGTGTAACACACCATGTGACAACACACTATAGTGTAACACACCATGTGACAATACACTATAGTGTAACACACAACACACTATAGTGTAACACACAACACACTATAGTGTAACACACATGACAATACACTATAGTGTAACACACCATGTGACAATACACTATAGTGTAACACACCATGTGACAACACACTATAGTGTAACACACCATGTGACAATACACTATAGTGTAACACACACACTATAGTGTAACACACAACACACTATAGTGTAACACACAACACACTATAGTGTAACACACCATGTGACAACACACTATAGTGTAACACACCATGTGACAATACACTATAGTGTAACACACAACACACTATAGTGTAACACACCATGTGACAACACACTATAGTGTAACACACAACACACTATAGTGTAACACACAACACACTATAGTGTAACACACCATGTGACAACACACTATAGTGTAACACACAACACACTATAGTGTAACACACCATGTGACAACACACTATAGTGTAACACACAACACACTATAGTGTAACACACCATGTGACAACACACTATAGTGTAACACACAACACACTATAGTGTAACACACAACACACTATAGTGTAACACACAACACACTATAGTGTAACACACAACACACTATAGTGTAACACACCATGTGACAACACACTATAGTGTAACACACCATGTGACAACACACTATAGTGTAACACACAACACACTATAGTGTAACACACAACACACTATAGTGTAACACACAACACACTATAGTGTAACACACCATGTGACAACACACTATAGTGTAACACACCATGTGACAACACACTATAGTGTAACACACCATGTGACAACACACTATAGTGTAACACACAACACACTATAGTGTAACACACAACACACTATAGTGTAACACACAACACACTATAGTGTAACACAACACACTATAGTGTAACACACAACACACTATAGTAAAACACACAACACACTATAGTAAAACACACAACACACTATAGTAAAACACACAACACACTATAGTGTAACACACAATACACTATAGTAAAACACACAACACACTATAGTAAAACACACAATACACTATAGTAAAACACACAACACACTATAGTGTAACATACCACATGACAACACACAGCACACTACATGTACATGTACACTGTTCACTACAGACCATAATCAGTGACAGGTACAGTGTTCACTACAGACCATAATAAGTGTTGTAACAGAAAAGAAATGACAAAATACTCACGGTGCAGAGCAGAACACCTGATGATGCTTCTGTGAATTCCTGGAATACTTGGGTCCTGTCCTGCAAAAGGTCACTTTGTCATGATGACTATGCACACAAATCTGAACAATCAAAGATATTAACAAAAAAATCAAAATACATTATGTTATGTAATATTAACTGGTGTCAGTCATGAGAACAAGAACCTGGTGAAAATATTTGTTTCTGACGACAAAAACTTTAAACAGATCTGTATACAAACTTTCACTCATAACAATGCGGTTTGTAATCAGTCGCCATGGTGTAGTACTACGGACCACCGTCTGGAAGGCTGTGGGTTTGAATCCCCATCAGTTTCTTCAAAAATTATTATGGGATTTTTTGGCTCTAACCGACTAGCATGCTATGGGCTCGTTGGGAAGAATGGGACCACACAATCAAGTCTCATCCACTTCACGGATGCATCATTGAGGATGTTGCTCAAATCTTCTGACCAACACTGCAGGTGTCAGTATTTCTTAAACCTGGTTGTTGCTAGGATATGTTCTGAGTTAAGTGTAGAGTACAGCCTTGTCAAACAGTATCCACAACATCACGATTATCATCCTCATCATCATCATCGCACTGCAAAACTTCTGCCAGCCTCTGTGGCCATTAAAGTGGCGAAGAAAATCGGACAAAAAAAAAAAAAAAGGAAGTTTGCACACTTAACCCTTTGATTCCCTCACCCTATCCACCAGCATCCTGCATTGTTAGCCACATAGAAAAGCAAAAACTTAACCCTTTGATTCCCTCATCCTATCCACCAGCATCCTGCACTGTTAGCCACATAGAAAAGCAAAAACATAACCCTTTGACTCCCTCACCTTATCCACCAGCATCCTGCACTGTCAGCCACATAGAAAAGAAAATCTTAACCCTTTGACTCCCTCACCCTATACACCCGCTTCCTGCAGTTTTTGCAACTTATGGACAGGCTGTAGGAGTGAAAGGGTTAATTGAAAGTGTTAATGTCTGTTTCACTATATCTTCACTTTTATTCCTGCTTTTGGTTTTTGTTTACAGTGTCAGACACATAAACAAAAGTGGATTTAAACTATCGGTGACAGTGACAACAAAACTACTGAGATCCAAAACAAGTGTGACTGCCCGCGCCCAAGCAAACAGGAACCAGAAGAACAAGCAAACCAAAGCAAGCGCGTATTCAACACAACAAGACAAGACAAGAGCAAATTTTCGGCCAACCGGCCTTTGTCAAGTGCGAATCATGGTCACAAACAGACCACAAACAACACCAAACAACGGATAATAAAAAGAGGACTAAAAACTTCCCTGCCGCCTCGTCCAGTGAATAAAGGGACCAAATGGAATGCCCATGTGTTCATGAGCAGTAGTAAGAAGTGGGGAGAGGGGAGTAACTATGATGTCAAAGGGGAAGTGAGATGAGTTCTGCAATTTGAGAAGTGAACATGCCATATTGGTATAGCCCTGTTCTGAAGAAGGCACAGGGCAAGAGCCAAGAGGTAAGGGAGTGGATTGTGCCCAGTGCAACGAATCAGGTAGACCTGGGAACAGGAAGAAACATAAAATGGCATTTCTGAATTCTGTTGCACAATAGATTACTCATGGTTTGTCATTAAGACCATATGGTTTGCGTGTTCCAAGTTTACTTATGAGATGGGATTCTCTGTCTTTCCTGTCTATGGTGCTGTTATTGTATAGAAAGAGTGGTCTGATTGGTTGAAGTGATCTGGGATAGTTTTCAACACTTGTGAATGTCAAGCGATTTCAGCTTTAAATAATTAGCTCAAGTTTGTGCGAGTTGATGTTACTCTTCAATTATTTTTTTTTACTGCATAACATGCGCTGAATAGTGTAAAGGAGTTTACTCCCTGGGATGTTATGCTATATAAATCTTCATACATGTATATCTTCCTATTTTCTATGGGTATTACTGTCCATCCTTACACCTGGTTGTTACTGAATCAGTCTGTGTTATGTTGAAATACACCTTCACATGCCACAACATTCAACACTTAAACAGAACACAACAGCAGTAGTACACACACAAAATCAGACTGTCTCCACCTCTCACTCTCTCTCTCTCACTCACACATACACACTTACACACACACTTACACACACACATAACACACACACACTTACACACAACACACACACACACATACAGACATGCACACACAGACATGCACACACACACACACACACACACACACACAAACACACACTTACACACACACAGACCACACACACACAGAGACACACACATAGACAGACACACACAACACACACACACACAGACACACACAGATACACACACACACACACACAGATACACACACAGACACACACACAGACACACACACACACACAGATACACACACACACACACACACGACACACACACACACACACACACACTCACACATACACACACACACACACATACACACACACAATAACACACACACACAGACACACACACACAGACCCCCCCCCCCCCACACACACCTGCCATTCCCCCCCCCCTCCCCCCCACACCTACTTTCTGTGGCATGTCCCCATGAAGTTTGAACAAGTCGATGTGGTCCCTGTCACGGCTTCCACCCTCCGTCAGGTGGGTAGGGTCACAGTCACCAGCCCCCTTCATCAGGGCGTGGTCATGGGCGTGGTCAGGTGGGCTGAACACCTGGCTGAACAATTGGTAGTGGAACTCCACAGAGTCCTGGGTGTTGAAAAACACCACCATCTTGCTCCTTTGGTTCTGCATCTGACCCGTGAAAAACATCAACATCACCATCATACCCGTAACAAAACCATAGCAGTCATACTGTAATATAAAACAATATCATTTAACATTGCATCGGTCCCCATAAAAACATCAACATCATACCCGTAACAAAACCATAGCAGTCATACTGTAATATAAAACAGTATCATTTAACATTGCATCGGACCCCATAAAAACATCAACATCATACCCGTAACAAAACCATAGCAGTCATACTGTAATATAATACAATATCATATAACATTGAATCTGATCCCATAAAAACATCAACGTCATACCATAACAAAACCATAGCAACTGTACCTGTAATATAATACAATATGATACAACACGTATCATCTAACCCTACAAATACATCATCATCATCATATGAACCTGTAACAAAATTATTGCAGTCATACCTGTAATATAATACAATACAATACAATACAATACAATACAACACATATAATTTTAAGCCCACAAAAACATCATCATCATCATCATCATGTGTCCTGACGCATGGCGTTGGCGATCATGGCCCTCCATATGCATCTATCCCTTGTCGCTGCAAGTACATCTCCCACCCTCTCCGTCCTCAGCCACCCTGCATATACAGCCAATATTTTTTCCCTGCGTCTACCTGGTGCTCTTTTTCCCTCCAGCTTTCCTGTTGTGACCAGGTGCTCTAATTTCTCTTGCCTCATAAACTGTCCAGTAAATGTTGCTTGTCTTTTCCTATCATTAACGTTCTTTCTGTGTCTGCCTCCTTCAAGACTGTCTCGTTTGTTTTCTTTGCTGTCTATAGAACTCTCAACATTCTTCTTAGAAACCACATTTCAGTTGCCTCAATCTTGTTCTGACTTTGCGTGTTGACTGTCCACGTTTCACATCTGTACAAACAGTATTGGTCCTGTATAATACTGAAGAACTCTCTTCCTGATGTTAACTGATAGGCATTTGTCGGTAAGAATGCATCATAATCATATCCGTAACAAAATCATAGCAGTCATACCTGTAATATAATAAATACAATATGATACAATACTGTGATAAAATACAACATGACACATTATCATGTAACACTATGATCTGTAACGCCCACTCTCTCCTTGTAACACCCAGTCAAAGGCACATCTGTTTCATCCACTGATCACACACTTGTACAAGTACACATGCCTCTGCATGTGCGCGCACACACACATGCAAGCACGCACACACACACCACACACACGCACACACGCATGCACACACGCGTACACACACACCCCATATTCAATCTCCCCTTTCTCTCACACACACTTCTCCCTCCCTCCCTCTCTCACACACACACACACGCACACACGCACACACACACACACACACACACACACACACACACACACACACACACACACACACACACACACACGCACGCACACACACACACACACACTACCTTGCATTTCCACACAACAAAAGCAGCCAGTGTAACCAGCCGCAGCTTGCAGGGAACAACAACAAAATGCTGCTTCAGTTTCTCCGGCAGGGCAAAGGTCACATCCTTACTGCCGCCACCGATGGCCAGCTGATTGGTGGACTTGCTGGCGGACATGTCCGCTGGTTCCACTGAGGCGTCGATACTCTCGTGATCCTTCAGTGTCATCCCTGACAACCGTTCTACTCCTGTTGGTGGTGAATCAGGACAATAATGATGACAATAAGTATACTACTACTACTATTACTACTACTACTACTATTACTACTACTACTATCACTACTACTACTACTACTATTATCACTACTATGACTACTACTACTACTACTACTACTAGTAAACACAGCAATGAAAACAACAAGAACAACTCATACTAACATATTAAACAATACTGAAAAAGTAGAGAGGAAACTGCATTTAAACAAAAACAACAACAAAAATGAAAACTTTCACCGACTTCAGCCATCATTATTATTTTCTTTTTAATAAATCTGAGACACACAGTTTTACGGAGTTTACATTTCAGTATCAGTTTTTCAAGATGACGTCTCCGCACACGGAATGAATTCCACAGA
Source organism: Monoplex corrugatus (assembly GCA_030674185.1). NCBI lineage: Eukaryota > Metazoa > Mollusca > Gastropoda > Littorinimorpha > Ranellidae > Monoplex > Monoplex corrugatus. The sequence goes on from JAPXFY010000026.1 coordinate 931,534, forward strand.
TGCCATGTGATGGAGGAGAACCAAACTGATTACGGCACAAGCCTCAAGCCTGTCGATAAACCCATGGACTGGCCAGGTCCTGAGGTCCTACCTTGCCTATGGGTTTAGTATCTCATATTAGTATTTGTATCACCAGTGATTCACATTTTCTGAACCCCCAATAGGACACAGTGTCCTGGACATAGAAAATTAATAGGACACAGTGTCCTGGCTATGAAAAAACAATAGGACACCATTTTTTGCAAAAAAACAAGTGTTTATTTAAAATAAGTCCAGTAATGCAGAACTCTGATATACCATAAAGCATTTGCAACAAAAATTACTAATTTTTAGTAATTACATCTTAAACAACACACAAATGAAATAATCAACAAACAGTTATTGTAAGTTAATACTGAAGTCGCACCTTGCTTCAAAATCAGTAAAAAAAAAACCAACCCAAAACAACACTTGGCACAATCTGGCAATCACATTTGAACATAGTGATACTGAACAGTGAATGAATTTTAATAACGAAAATTAAGTAGCATCTTGCTATAAAATAAGATCTGACTGAGAAAACTTGGCACATTCTGGCAATTTTGAATAATATCTGTTAAGTCTTAAACAACATAAAAAAATGGAATATTCAAGCAGTTATTGTAAGTTAATACTGAAGTCGCACCTTGCTTCAAAATCAGTAAAAACAAAAACAACACAAAGTCCCCGATAACGTGCGAAGCTAAAAATAGCACACTCGCGGAGCTCTGGGCGATGGCTGACACTGTGATAGGCTGTCCACTGTCACTGTGTCAGCGGGCGTGTCAGCGACTACAAGGGCCTCGCACAGCCAGCGCTGCCGTTCAACGCGCTCGATAAAACATACTTGGCGTGTCCGCGACTTCCATGTAATAATCGGACACGGTCCGCTCGGATAGCATATCAATCGGACAGCGGGTCCGCTCAGAAGCAAAACAATCGGTCATTTCAAATTTCAATCGGTCAATGTCCGGAGTCCGAGGGAAATGTGAAACACTGTATCACTGTCTTAGGGAAAATCTTGATTACGTTGTAATAACATGTGTACCTGTGTATTTTATCTTCCAAAAATAACAAAATAAAATACATACATAAATAAAAAAAATATTTAAAAAGGACTGAATGAAAACACAACTAGCCACAAAATATAAACTTGTTGCACATCACAGAAGTCCCCCCCCCCCCCCCCATCAATACTACACATAACCTCCAACAAATAACACACACGCAAAACAACAACAACAACAACAACAACATACAGCACACTTCACATTTTCTTTGCCTCTGTTATAGGAATTTTACGAAACATGGTTGCAATTATTCATCTTTCTTCCGTCCATCTTTGTCTTTCCCTCATAATCTTTCCTTGTCTTTTCCTCAAAGTCTTTCTGTTGGTCTTTGTCTCTTCAAACAATGTTACAATCATTTCTCTTTTTACTGTCGTCCTTTGTCTTTACATCTGTCTTTCCTTCATTGTCTTTCTGTTGGTCTTTCTCTCTTCAAACAATGTTACAATCATTTCTCTTTTTACTGTCGTCCTTTGTCTTTACATCTGTCTTTCCCTCATTGTCTTTCTGTTGGTCTTTCTCTCTTCAAACAATGTTACAATCATTTCTCTTTTTTCTGTCGTCCTTTGTCTATACATCTGTCTTTCCTTCATTGTCTTTTTGTCTTTGTTTCCTGCTGCATGTCCTCAACATCTTTTACATGACAATGTCACATGACATGGTGCACAGACAGACAGACAGACAGACAGACAGACAGACAGACAGGCAGGCAGGCAGGCAGGCAGGCAGGCAGGCAGACAGGCAGGCAGACAGACAGGCAGGCAGGCAGACAGACAGGCAGACAGACAGACAGAGAGACAGACAGAGAGACAGACAGGCAGGCAGGCAGGCAGACAGACAGACAGACAGACAGACAAATAACTGACCAGCAGACAAGGTGGCAGACAGCAAGATAGTCTGCGGATGTTGTGAGCTCTGTGAGTTAAGTATGGTGATGATCTGAGCCACGTCCTTTTCATAGCCAAGCTCCAGCAGTCTGCACACGTTACACACCCCATGACACACCACACACACACGATGATGGTGAGTTAAGTATGGTGATGATATGAACGATATCATTTTCATAGCCAAGCTCCAGCAGTCTGCACACGTTACATACCCCATGACACACCACACACACATATGATGATAGTGAATTAAGTATGGTGATGATATGAGCAATCTCTTTTTCACAGCCACGCTCCAGCAGTCTGCACACGTTAAATACCCCATGACAGGCCCCATACACACACCACACACACACACACCATGACAGTGAATTAAGTATGGTGATGATATGAGCAATGTCTTTTTCATAGCCAAGCTCCAGTGGTCTGCACATGTTATATACCCCATGACAGGCCCCATACACACACCACACCACACATCACATCACACACACCATGACAGTGAGTTAAGTATGGTGATGATCTGAACAATGTCTTTTTCATAGCCAAGCTCCAGTAATCTGCACACGTTACATACCCATGACAGGCCACACACACACACACTACACATGACAGTGAGTTAAGTATGGTGATGATCTGAACAATGTCTTTTTCATAGCCAAGCTCCAGTGGTCTGCACACGTTACATACCCCATGACAGGCCACACACACACACACTACACATGACAGTGAGTTAAGTATGGTGATGATCTGAACAATGTCTTTTTCATAGCCAAGCTCCAGTGGTCTGCACACGTTACATACCCCATGACAGGCCACACACACACACACTACACACATGACAGTGAGTTAAGTATGGTGATGATCTGAACAATGTCTTTTTCATAGCCAAGCTCCAGTGGTCTGCACACGTTACATACCCCATGACAGGCCACACACACACACACACACACACACACACACACACACACGACACACACACACACACACACACACACACACACACACACACACACACACACACATACCATACAACACACATTCCTACCCCACAGTACACATCAAACACCTATCATGTCAGCGACATCCTAGTGATTCAGAATAAGTTCATCTGTTCCATCTTCCTCCTCCTTCTCATCATATCACTATTACCACCATCATCACCACCATCATCATCACCACCATCATATCACCACCACCACCACCATCACCATCATCATCACCACCACCATCATATCACCACCACCACCATCATCATCACCACCACCACCATCATTACCATCATCACCTCACCATAAGTATCACCATCACCACCATTGTCACCATCATCATCACCATCATCATAGTCACCACGATCATCATCAATACCATCATTCCCATCAACATCCTACCTGTCAGCCTCATCGATGACCAGCCAGGAGACACGTCCAGCTTCAGACAGTCTGTGTGCTTAAGGTGGTCCAGCAGACGGCCAGGTGTGGACACCAAGATGTTGATCCCTTTCCGGATTCTGTCCACAGACAGTTTGATGCCTTCCTCAATACATTGGTCACAACCACTGTCTTCCTCAATACATTGGTCACAACCACTGTCTTCCTCAAAACATTGGTCACAACCACTGTCTTCCTCAAAACATTGGTCACAACCATTTTCTTCCTCAATACATTGGTCACAACCACTGTCTTCCTCAATACATTTGTCACAACCACTGTCTTCCTCAAAACATTGGTCACAACCACTGTCTTCCTCAAAACATTGGTCACAACCATTTTCTTCCTCAATACATTGGTCACAACCATTGTCTTCCTCAATACATTTGTCACAACCACTGTCTTCCTCAAATATTTGTCACAACCACTGTCTTCCTCAATACATATGTCACAACCAAGGTCTTCCTCAATACATTTGTCACAACCATTGTCTTCCTCAATACATATGTCACAACCAAGGTCTTCCTCAATACATTTTGTCACAACCACTGTCTTCCTCAATACATTTGTCACAACCACTGTCTTCCTCAATACATTGGTCACAACCAGTCTTCCTGAATACATTGGACACAACCACTGTCTACCTCAATACATTTGTCATAACCATTGTCTTCCTCAATACATTGGTCACAACCACTGTCTTCCTCAATACATTTGTCACAACCACTGTCGTCCTCAATACATTTGTCACAACCACTGTCTTCCTCAATACATTTGTCACGACCACTGTCTTCCTCAATACATTTGTCACAACCACTGTCTTCCTCAATACATGTCACAACCACCATCTTCCTCAATACATTTGTCACAACCACTGTCTTCCTCAATACATATGTCACAACCACTGCCTTCCTCAATACATTTGTCACAACCACTGTCTTCCTCAATACATTGGTCACAACCATTGTCTTCCTCAATACATATGTCACAACCAGTCTTCCTCAATACATATGTCACAACCACTGTCTTCCTCAATACATTTGTCACAACCATTGTCTTCCTCAATACATTTGTCACAACCACTGTCTTCCTCAATACATTTGTCACAACCACTGTCTTCCTCAATACATTTGTCATAACCACCGTCTTCCTCAATACATGTGTCACAACCACTGTCTTCCTCAATACATTTGTCACAACCACTGTCTTCTTCAATACATTTGTCACAACCACTGCCGTCCTCAATTAACATCAGGAAGAGAATTCTTGAATGTTATAGAACCAATACTGTTATATTGTTGCGAGGCATGGACAGTCAACAAGCAAAGCCAGAACAAGATTGAGGCAGCCAAGATGCGGTTTTTAAGAAGAATGTTGAGAGTTCCATGGACAGCAAAGAAAACAAATGAGACAGTCTTGATGGAGGCAGACACAAGAAGATCATTCATAAGGAAGATTAGGAAAAGACAGGCAACATTTATAGGCCATTTTATGAGGAAAGGGAAATTGGAGCACCTGGTCACAACAGGAAAGTTTGAGGGAAAGAGAGCACCAGGTAGACCCAGGGAGAAGATATTGGACGGACATGCAGAGTGGCTGAAGACAAGGAGGGTGGAAGAGATGCTTGAGGCAACAAGAGATAGAAACAGATGGAAGGCCATGATCGCCAACGCCGTGTGGCAAGGCTCATGATGATGATGATGATGACTGTCTTCCTCAATACATTTGTCACAACCACTGTCTTCCTCAATACATTTGTCACAACCACTGTCTTCCTCAATACATTTGTCACAACCACTGTCTTCCTCAATACATTGGTCACAACCACTGTCTTCCTCAATACATTTGTCACAACCACTGTCTTCCTCAATACATTGGTCACAACCACTGTCTTCCTCAATACATTTGTCACAACCAGTCTTCCTCAATACATTTGTCACAACCACTGTCTTCCTCAATACATTGGTCACAACCACTGTCTTCCTCAATACATTTGTCACAACCACTGTCTTCCTCAATACATTTGTCACAACCATTGTCTTCCTCAATACATTTGTCACAACCACTGTCTTCCTCAATACATTTGTCACAACCACTGTCTTCCTCAATACATTTGTCACAACCATTGTCTTCCCCTCAATATACATTTGTCACAACCACTGTTGTCCTCAATACATTGGTCACAACCACTGTTGTCCTCAATACATTTGTCACAACCACTGTCTTCCTCAATACATTTGTCACAACCAGTCTTCCTCAATACATTGGTCACAACCACTGACTTCAGTACATTTGTCACAACCACCCTCAATACATTTGTCACAACCACTGCCACCCTCAATAAATTTGTCACAACCACTGATTTCCTCAATACATTTGTCACAACCACTGTCACCCTCAATACATTTGTCACAACTACTGACTTCCTCAATACATTTGTCACAACCACTGTCTTCCTCAAAACATTTGTCACAACCATTGTCTTCCTCAATACATTTGTCACAACCACTGTCTTCCTCAATACATTTGTCACAACCACTGCCACCCTCAATAAATTTGTCACAACCACTGACTTCCTCAATACATTTGTCACAACCACTGCCACCCTCAATACATTTGTCACAACCACTGCCACCCTCAATACATTTGTCACAACCACTGCCACCCTCAATACATTTGTCACAACCACTGACTTCCTCAATACATTTGTCACAACCACTGTCTTTCTCAAAACATTTGTCACAACCACTGTCTTCCTCAATACATATGTCACAACCAAGGTCTTCCTCAATACATTGGTCACAACCACTGTTTTCCTCAATACATTTGTCACAACCACTGTCTTCCTCAATACATTTGTCACAACTAGTCTTCCTCAATACATTTGTCACAACCACTGTTTTCCTCAATACATTTGTCACAACCACTGTCTCCCTCAATACATGTCACAACCAAGGTCTTCCTCAATACATTTGTCACAACCACTGTCTTCCTCAATACATTTGTCACAACCACTGTCTTCCTCAATACATTTGTCACAACCAGTCTTCGTCAGGTCAACATGCTCTGAATGCCATCTGAAAATTATCTGCATATATTGTCTGCTTACAAAAACACAAGAACACAATTAACTTCAACTGATCAAACAAACAAAACAAAAACCAATGAACAGATAAGATTATCAATAATCTGGTAAAATGACGTGCATACAGTGACTGACCTACTTCCTTCATTTGCTGCTGCAGGAAGCTGGTGGACAGGGTGAGGAATTAAAGGGACGACTCACTGTGGACAAATTCTGAGGTAACTCAGAACAGCGGTGTGTCTCAGCGTCATCTTCTGAGTATACTCGTGACAGTAAACTCTGAGTCCAAAACTGATCTGTATCCACCATTTCTCAAGCCAGACCAGGTTTATTAAACTGTTTCCTTTTACCGGCGTTCCGGTCTGCGCATGAATTATGGCTGTCAGTGTGTCTTTGTGTGTTTGTGGTGAAAATGTGGAAACATCAGAGGTACATGGCGGAGGAAGCAGGCAGCTTTAGACAGGAGCGTTGTTTGCCCCAGGCAGCAGTGACCTGAATTGGTTCAGATGTTGAACACTCTCTCTCCACATGTATTCATTACTATTGTTATTCACAGTCATTTTGTCACAAAGAAGATTGTTACCATGTGAAAGGAGCTGCTCTCCCTCTTGACAGTGTGTCGCCACTGAGCAACATCCCCCCTCCCTCCCCCTTTTTTTTTTTTTGACCAAGACTTCAGAAAGACAAGAAGGCTACTTGGCCTTCAAGCAGAGGGACCTGGGACAGGGTTCATACAGATTTCCAGACAAAAAATTTAAGGATTTTTAAGGACTTTTGAAGCACTTTTTTTTAAATGCCTTCACACGAACGAAAGCTGTAATGACTTGTCATTACTTTTAAAGTCCACAGTAGTTTCAGCTTTCACTGCCTCTGTTTTAGTACGGCTCAGGCTGTTCACTGACATCTGAGTTTGAGCAGAACAGTTGGTTGATGAACTGCAGGATGACGAACTGCTAGAAGTGATGGGATCGCTTGTTGTAGAATTTTTTGTAAAAAAAATTTGAAAGACGAACTGCAGGATTTGAAGCCTTCATCAGGTCACAGTGTTTTTTCCCTTTTCCATGGGTATTCACAGCCGATTCTCCCATTGAACGAATGTCTATTGTCTTCTTACAAATGCGGCAAAAGGCCTTGCATCTGTCTCCACTTGGGTCTGCCTGCAGCCATTCTTTGTATTCGTCTTTTTCCAGCCAAACCACGTTAAACAAACACTCCCCCGGCATGTTGACTTCTCAATTTCAAAATGGTGGAACATTCTTTCACGTACGCGCATGCGCCATGAAGGCCCGTAACTCTGGTGTTTTGACCTATAGCAGACGACGTATCGTGAGATCGTCGATATTAACTCCGACTCAAGACTTTCTTTTTTTTTTTTTTTTCAATTCAATTTCAACCTTTTTTTTTTTTTTCACACAAACTCAAAATTTTACACAGACTTTATTAAAAATCATAGGCAGTGACAAAACTTAAGGACTTTTCAAAGACCTTTCAGCAAAAGCCTGATTTCTAAGGACTTTTAAGGCCTTAAAAAGCATGCCCTCAAAATTAAGGACTTTTAAGGACTGTGCGAACCCTGTGGGAAAAGAACCTATCTCTCTCTCTCCAGTGTTTTACGCCAGGTCAGCTGGTGAATGGCCTGCTCTTAGTTTTGTTCTTACTACTTCAAGCTCAGCCATCTGCACACAGCCATCATCATCATGTCGAGCTTGCTCGGCTATCCATGACAAGTTTCTTCCATCCTTCTCTGTCAGACATTGCAGTAGGTAGTTCATCATACTGACAGCCCGTATCATCCGTCAGTTGGTCGATGAAGGTCTTCTTTGGACGTCCTGGTCTTTGTTTGCCATGGCTGGGTCTCCATAGTAGAACATCCCCCACCAGTTCTTCTTTGCTACGCCAGCAGTGTCCCGCGAAGCAGTGTCCCGCAGTCTTTGCTGACGTATTGATTTACTGATTGGTGGGATCTTACCATATAACTCTTTGTTAGTTGGATGTTCTCTCCAGGATTTGTTCCACACAGCATGACACACCCAACACCACACACACACAACAGATCTTTACCTGGCTTTTTCTGTTTTCCGTTTCTCTCCCCATCAGGCAGCCGCTACTATCCACACTGCGCTCTGCACATACAAAGAGTCATGTATATCACACACACCACACACACACACACACACACACACTACACACACACTCACACACACACACACACTTTCACACAGAGACACACACACAACACACGCACACACACACACACATATCACACAGAGACACACACACACATTCACACACATATGCACACACACACACACTACACACAAGCATACAAAGATGCATACACAGACACAAGCAGACAGATACACACACATACACATAAGCATACACAAAGACACACACACGCTCTCACACACACATACACACAAGCATGTATACAGACACACACACACACACACAAACACACACCACACATGCTCCACACACACATACATACACAAAGCATAGACAGACAGACAGACAGACAGACACACACGCACACACACACACACACACACACATAGACACACACACACACACTATAACCAGTTTAACCATGCCAAATCATAATCCATGTGGACATATTTCTGTCATCATATATCCACAACGACCGACACCAGATCTCACACTTTCATTGACACACAATGTGTTACTGTCACAGGCCCTACACAATGACTGACACCACATCTCACACTTTTCACTGAACACAATGTGTTACTGTCACAGGCCCTACACAATGACTGACACCACATCTCACACTTTTCACTGACACACAATGTGTTGCTGTCACAGGCCCTACAGAATGACTGACACCACATCTCACACTTTTCACTGACACACAATGTGTTACTGTCACAGGCCCTACACAATGACTGACACATCTCACACTTTTCACTGACACACAATGTGTTACTGTCAAATGTCAAATGTCTCTCCATTCCACAGGCCCTACAGAACGTCAAGTTCCACCACCTGACCCAGGCCGTGCAGCCAGTGACAAGAACCAGAACAGCAGTCCATCAGTGGATCCCCACTCACTGCCCAAAACCAGACAGCAGATAAACTGGCAGAAGGACGTACGAAGACCAACCAGACAACAGTGTCGGCTACAGCAAGAAGAGGAGCATCATCAGATCACTCCTTAAGCCACGGACAGAAAGAGATGACTACCACCTTGTGTCCACACAGCAGTAAGTGGTCCTGATGAGGCTCCACACCGGTCACAGCCAGCTCTACACAACATATGGACCACAAAGTCAATCCTAATTTACTAATACACTGTCAAGAGGACCAGACAGCTGAACATGTACTGCAAGGACATCACCTCTATCAAGTGGAGTGACAGGACACATGGCTGGCTACAACTCCATGACCATGAACCAGAAGAACAAGAAAACCAATGCAAGCGTGTATTCAACAAAACAAGACAAGACAAGCACAAATTTTCGGCCAACTGGTCTTTGTCAAGCGCGAATGCACGGTCACAAACAAACTACCTACACCAAACAACGGATAATAAAAAGAGGACTAAAAACTTCCCTGGTTCGCGCTTGACAAAGGCCAGTTGACCGAAAATTTGCGCTTGTCTTGTCTTGTTTTGTAGAATACGCGGGTCCTGTTTGCTTGGGCGCGGGCAGTCGCACTTGTTTTGGATCCCATGACCATGTTCAATAGCATCCAGCAAGAACTGGGAAAAACACCGTGTTCATCGCCAGATATGATCTGATCATACAGACAGTCGACAAAAGAAGAAGAAAAACCCGCATACACAGAGGAAGAGTACAAGCATAAAAGCAGTAATGTGTAAATGACTTGTATCTACTTCTGTCAGACACCACGGTGCGTACGGAACACCGCTTTAGTCTCTACATCAAACTTCTGACGTACACGCACATGACTGACATAGCACTCACCACCATGCTACCTAATGCTATCATCTTATTAACCTCCACTGTTACCTAATGCTATCATCTTATTCACCTCTACTGCTACCTAATGCTATCATCTTATTCACCTCTACTGTTACCTAATGCTATCATCTTATTCACCTCCATTACTACCTAATGCTATCATCTTATTCACCTCTACTGCTACCTAATGCTATCATCTTATTCACCTCTACTGTTACCTAATGTTATCATCTTATTCACCTCTACTGTTACCTAATGTTATCATCTTATTCACCTCCATTACTACCTGATGCTATCATCTTATTCACCTCTACTACTGTTATCTAATGTTATCATCTTATTCACCTCCATTACTACCTGATGCTATCATCTTATTCACCTCTACTACTGTTATCTAATGTTATCATCTTATTCACCTCCATTACTACCTAATGCTATCATCTTATTCACCTCCATTACTACCTAATGCTATCATCTTATTCACCTCTACTGCTACCTAATGCTATCATCTTATTCACCTCTACTGTTATCTAATGTTATCATCTTATTCACCTCCATTACTACCTGATGCTATCATCTTATTCACCTCCACTGTTATCTAATGCTATAATCTTATTCACCTCCATTACTACCTAATGCTATCATCTTATTCACCTCTATTACTGTTATCTAATGTTATCATCTTATTCACCTCCATTACTACCTAATGCTATCATCTTATTCACCTCCATTACTACCTAATGTTATCATCTTATTCACCTCCACTGTTATCTAATGCTATCATCTTATTCACCTCTACTGTTATCTAATGCTATCATCTTATTCACCTCTACTGTTATCTAATGTTATCATCTTATTCACCTCCACTGTTATCTAATGCTATCATCTTATTCATCTCTACTGTTATCTAATGCTATCATCTTATTCACCTCTACTGTTATCTAATGCTATCATCTTATTCACCTCTACTGTTATCTAATGCTATCATCTTATTCACCTCCATTACTACCTGATGCTATCATCTTATTCACCTCTACTGCTACCTAATGCTATCATCTTATTCACCTCTACTGCTACCTAATGCTATCATCTTATTCACCTCTACTGTTATCTAATGCTATCATCTTATTCACCTCTACTGTTATCTAATGCTATCATCTTATTCACCTCCATTACTACCTGATGCTATCATCTTATTCACCTCTACTGCTACCTAATGCTATCATCTTATTCACCTCTACTGTTATCTAATGCTATCATCTTATTCACCTCCATTACTACCTGATGCTATCATCTTATTCACCTCTACTACTGTTATCTAATGCTATCATCTTATTCACCTCTACTGTTATCTAATGCTATCATCTTATTCGCCTCTACTGTTATCTAATGCTATCATCTTATTCACCTCTACTGTTATCTAATGCTATCATCTTATTCATCTCTACTGTTATCTAATGCTATCATCTTATTCACCTCTACTACTGTTATCTAATGCTATCATCTTATTCACCTCCATTACTACCTGATGCTATCATCTTATTCACCTCTACTACTGTTATCTAATGCTATCATCTTATTCACCTCTACTGTTATCTAATGCTATCATCTTATTCACCTCTACTGTTATCTAATGCTATCATCTTATTCACCTCTACTGTTATCTAATGCTATCATCTTATTCACCTCTACTACTGTTATCTAATGCTATCATCTTATTCACCTCTACTACTGTTATCTAATGCTATCATCTTATTCACCTCTACTGTTATCTAATGCTATCATCTTATTCACCTCCATTACTACCTGATGCTATCATCTTATTCACCTCTACTACTGTTATCTAATGCTATCATCTTATTCACCTCTACTACTGTTATCTAATGCTATCATCTTATTCACCTCTACTGTTATCTAATGCTATCATCTTATTCACCTCCATTACTACCTGATGCTATCATCTTATTCACCTCTACTACTGTTATCTAATGCTATCATCTTATTCACCTCTACTGTTATCTAATGCTATCATCTTATTCACCTCTACTGTTATCTAATGCTATCATCTTATTCACCTCTACTGTTATCTAATGCTATCATCTTATTCACCTCCACTGCTACCTAATGCTATCATCTTATTCACCTCTACTGTTATCTAATGCTATCATCTTATTCACCTCTACTGTTATCTAATGCTATCATCTTATTCACCTCTACTGTTATCTAATGCTATCATCTTATTCACCTCCACTGCTACCTAATGCTATCATCTTATTCACCTCTACTGTTATCTAATGCTATCATCTTATTCACCTCCACTGCTACCTAATGCTATCATCTTATTCAGTGTTTCACATTTCCCTCGGACTCCGGACATTGACCGATTGAAATTTGAAATGACCGATTGTTTTGCTTCTGAGCGGACCCGCTGTCCGATTGATATGCTATCCGAGCGGACCCGTGTCCGATTATTACATGGAAGTCGCGGACACGCCAAGTGTGTTTTATCGAGCGCGTTGAACGGCAGTGCTGGCTGTGCGAGGCCCTTGTAGTCGCTGACACGCCTGCTGACACAGTGACAGTGGACAGCCTATCACAGTGTCAGCCATCACCCAGCGCTCCGCGAGTGTGCTATTTTTAGCTTCGCACGTTATCGGGGTTTGTTTTCTTTCTGAGATCGTGAGAATGCCGCCTAAAAAAAGGCTAAAAGCGAACAAAGATCAGACTGTTCTCACACATTTGTTGTGTTCTGGCAAGACAGCTGACAATTCTGTGAGCGGCACAGAAGATTCAAGTACTA
>JAPXFY010000026.1:949764-962264 GCA_030674185.1 Monoplex corrugatus
GTCCAATTTACCACAAAGGGAATTAAGAACATTTATCTTAATACAAATTTAAACATAACTAAGGACACTAAATAATATATAAAACTAAATTACCTAAAACTGCTTCTTCACATCACATTTCCCGAGAGCCAAAAATGCACTTAATACATGTACCAATTATCATTCCTAGGAGAAAGTACTCAGACTTTATCGAACACATACAGGTGAATGGATCAGCAAGGCAGAGAATGATAAGAAGAAATGACAGAAAGCAAAGGAACAAAGCAGAAACAAAGACAGTCACAGGAAAGAGGAAATCTCTAGCACAGAATTTCCAGAAGGTGGGGATACTATTTATACTGAAAGAGCTCCCAGCATCCTAATGGGGAATTGGAGGTTGATTTAAGGAATAATCATGATGAATCAGGAAGGGGTAGACAGGACTGATTACACCTGCATCAGTTCAATAGAACACATAACCCAAATGAAGTACAACAAACAAAACAAGAACAAAACAGAAGAAGAAGAAAACCAAGAAAGCCTGACCTCCCTGGTAGGCACGACCACCAGAGCAAAAGGACCCAGGGTTCTCTGGATTTTACGCGGCAAACTCGCCAGTGAGTGAACCATGGGAACTGCATACGCCAACGTTTTCCCTGGAACACAACACTTCATGAATATGCATACACCAACGTTTTCCCTGGAACACAACACTTCATGAATATGCATACACCAACGTTTTCCCTGGAACACAACACTTCATGAATATGCATACACCAACGTTTTCCCTGGAACACAACACTTCATGAATATGCATACGCCAATGTTTTCCCTGGAACACAACACTTCATGAATATGTATACGCCAATGTTTTCCCTGGAACACAACACTTCATGAATATGTATACACCAATGATCTGCCTGCAACATAACGCTTCATGAATATGTATATACCAGTGATTTGCCAACAACATATCACTTCAAGAACTATTTGTCATATCTCTTTTTCCGCTACATATATATAAATGTTCTGTTGTAACACAATACTTCATGAACAATATCTCACATCTCCTTTCCCATTACATATATCATTTTTATTCTCAAGAGCATGACATTAATGCTTTGGCATTCATTTCTCTACCTCAGTAAACAGCCTTTAAGTCTGTATTCCCTTACTGATCTACGTTTTGAATTCCTTCAACAGCACTGAATATGGTAAGCGTCATGTCCCTGACAGAGAACCAAACACAATAACTGATTGACAGTGCAGGTCTTCTCTGACGTGTGGCCCCCAAGATCACTTGGTACCCCTACTTGGTGAATTGAATGATCTAATGGAGACATCACCGAACATGGCTAATGTCATGTCCCTGACACAGAACCAAACACAATAACTGATAGTCAGTGCAGGTCTTCTCTGACGTGTGGCCCATAGATCACTTGGTACACCTGTGTGGTGAATTGAATGGTCTGATGGTAACATCACTGAACTTGCTTAACTCTTTTCTGTTATGAGATTTGTTATGATTTTTCATGACACTGACAGTACATTTATTTATATAGCGCAAAATCTTGATAAAATCAAATCTAAGCGCTGAAACAGACACACACGCACGCACGCACACACACACACACACACACACACACTGCTTATTCTACTGCAAAATGCTACGTTCCTTTTTACCAAAAATGTTTACTCAAGAAAAGTATTCTGAAACTGATTTCCAAAAAGTTACATCAGATCAATCTTTATTAGTTAAAATTTCAGAATCATTAATTCACAGTCCTGCTGACGCATTACTTTAACTTTATGCGGTTTGTGTATTAGTGTTACAATTTCCCTTCATATTGTTGAAGTTAATTGTTAGAGTTAAGTTTTCATTCCATTTTCCTGTTCTCCCACCTATTTATGTCTTTTTACTCTATCTCCCCTCTGCCCCAATCCAACCGCTTAACTATCGTTCTACATTTTATTTTATTTATTCCTTCCCCCCCCCCCCCCTGTCTAATATCACTTATAGTGAAAAGACGTTAAATCAAAGAACGAACACACACACACACACACACACACACCCCACACACACACACACACACCCCACACACACACACACACACACACATCACACACACACACACACACACACACACACACACACACACACACACACACACACACACACACACACACACACATATGACAGAAACTTCCCTGCTGCTTCATTCTTTCCTCTCACTGGAAGAAGCAGCAGGGAAGTTTCTGTCTTTTTCTCCTGATTTCTGTATTTGGCCTTTGTTCGTTTGTCATCTTACACTTACGCCTGACAAAGGCCAGCCAGCCAAAAACTCATCCCTGTCTTGTCTGATTATATTAAAGACACGTTCTGATTCTGTTTTCGTGTTTGGTTCCTGTTTGCTTGAACGCGGGCAGTCGCACTTGTTTTGGATTAACAGTGTTTACCAGAAAGCATGCCATTTCGTCAAATATTAACTTAACTTATATTATCAAACTAAACACCATAACACTCAGAAATGTTTGCAGTTTCAGCTGATTTATAACATACAACCTTTTTGTTGATATATTTTATAGATCCAAAAGGAACGATGTCGCTATGGGAGAATGTAGGGGAGTTAATATCATGTCCCTGACACAAGGCCAAACACAACGACTAATGAACAGTACAGGTCTTCTCTGGAACGTGGCCCCAAGATGACTTGGTATCCCTGTGTGGTGAATTAAATGGTAAAGTCACTTAACATGACTAAGGTCATGTCCCTGACCCATGACTAAACACAATGACTGATAGACAATGCAGGTCTTCTCTGATGTACAGCCCCAAGGTGGTTTAATTAACCCTTTGACTCCTGCACCCTATCTACCAACTGCAAAAACTTAACCTTTGATTCCCTCACCCCATCCACCAGCTTCCTGAGGGAATCAAAGGGTTAAGTT
Organism: Monoplex corrugatus; assembly: GCA_030674185.1. Taxonomy (NCBI): domain Eukaryota; kingdom Metazoa; phylum Mollusca; class Gastropoda; order Littorinimorpha; family Ranellidae; genus Monoplex; species Monoplex corrugatus. The sequence goes on from JAPXFY010000026.1 coordinate 952,693, forward strand.
TTATGCTTTGCTAGCATGGTTGGCAACGCAAGATGCTGGTGGATAGGGTGTGGTAGTCAAAGGATTAAATGGTCTGATGGGTATATCAATGAAGTGAAGCCAGCAATGATAAAAAAAAAAAAAAAAAAAAGGAAGGAAAGAAGGAAAGAGACGACCCTCACCCGATCCTGTCTGTGATTTGATCAGGACGTCTTTCTCTCTCAGGATGACAGGAATCGACAACTGCTGTACGCGGGTCATGGTCACCAGCTCCATCTTGTCTTCAAGGTTAGAAATCTGTTTGTGACAATAAATATGTTTGTTTTTGTTGTTGTTAACGAGCACAGGACAAGATTTTTAAATACATGTATGCCAGTAACACACATTAACTGACAACTACACACACACACACACAATATTACAAATTCCTGAACTGATACACACACGCACATACATCTACATCAGTACATGATTCACACACGGTGCATTACAAACACACACACACTCACAAACACACACTCAACAACACACACACACACACACACACACACACACACACACACACAGTGCATTACACACACACACACATACTCATAAACACACACTCAACAACACACACACACACACACACACACACACACACACACACACACACACACACACACACAGTGCATTACACACACACACATACTCACAAACACACACTCAACAACACACACACACACACACACACACACACACACACACACACCACACACACATACACACACATGCACTGTAGCACGCACGCACACACAAACAAATATTTTTTCATAACATAACATTATGTGGATAGACATTAGATGAAATTGAACACAAACAAACAAGCGCACACAGTGGCAGACATGTACAGACAGATTTCCGTGTTCACTCCAAAGACTGAAAGACACTCACCAGGTGGGGATGCAAAGGGAGATCACTGAATTTTGTGGATGCAAACACCTCTTCTTTCACTCCCTTTACATGCTGACTGAAAAACAAAAGACACTTCGTTAGACCATCAGCACATTTAACCTTTTCACTCCGGCAACCTCACCTATCAGCATCCTGCATTGTCAACCATACTAGCAAAGCAAAAACTTAATCCTTTGCCTCCCTTACCCTATCCACCAGCTTCCTGCAGGAAGCTGGTGGATAGGGTGAGGGAGTCAAGGGGTTGTTTTTTGCAGTTTGTGGACAAGGTGCAGGAGTCAAAGGGTTAAGGAAAGAGTAGAAAAGAACAAGACAGAAAGGGTTTGGAAAGAGGGGGTAGGTGATAGGGGGGAACGGACGTTCTCAAACCTTTTCACAGTGGGGATATCAGGATTATGACGAAATAAAGAGGAGATCACTCCTTTCTCTGTCTTCTTGGGACCACTGGGCGTCCCTCCTGAAGGTCGGCCGTCTGTCCTGGCCAACTTTTTGGGAGGTGCAGAGTCCTCCTCCTCCTCTGTGCCTGCTCGTTTCCTCTTGGGCGTCGGGGACGCATCCGTTTCTGAGGAGTCTGCGACTGGCGTTTGACTTTGTTTCTGTTTCCGATGTTTGATTTGCTTTCTCTGTTTGATGCGCTGAGACTGAAAGAGAATTCAGTTTCAACCATATCAAATCATGTTAAATACTCCATTGATCATGACATTGTGATCATAACAAACTATATGAAAGAGAAACCAGAAAAAAACACAAATAAAGAATAAGAACGTGTATTTAATACAAAGGCGAGACAGGCACATGTTGTATTAAATACATGTTCTTATTCTTTTTTCATGTTTTTTTCTGGTTCCTGTTTGCTTGAACGCAGGCAGTCACTTGTTTTGGATTTTGTATGAAAGAGAATTCAATTTCAACCATATCAAATCATATTAAATATTCATTAATTATGACACTGTCATTGTCATAAATTCAAAATAAGTTACACACACACCATACCTGAGACACATGACATAATAGTTAATACATCACACAACAAATACAGCATACAATATGTACACATTTAACTCCATGGAGTCACCAGCAAAGGGGCACAACTTTTCACTCAAAGTCAAATTGCAAAATTCTGACCTAAGTGTTAAAAAAACAAAACAAACAAACAAACAAAAAACCCACCAATCAACCACAAACAGCACAGACATGGAACAAACACCAATCCAAAATACATCTTCCAACACAAAACCTTTCCTGACATCTGTTAGTATTTTCACTTCCAAACAGACGCCATCCTTCTACATAAGTTCAATGATACAAATTACATTCACTTTTTCTGCTTCATTGGGACTATTTTAGTGGTTACAGGAAAAAACACAAAAACAGCCACAAATCCACACAACATTGAGCTGTACAAAGCTAAGAAGGTCCCAGGAAGAGTCAAGTGAAAACTGCAGTGTTTGACTCTACTGATCAGGCTTTACTGAGTTAACCCTTTGATTCTACTGATAAGACTTTACTGAGTTAACCCTTTGACTCCATTGATAAGACGTTACTGAGTTAACCATTTGACTCTATTGATAAGACGTTACTGAGTTAACCCTTTGACTCTATTGATAAGGCTTTACTGAGTTAACCATTTGACTCTATTGATAAGACGTTACTGAGTTAACCCTTGACTCTATTGATAAGGCTTTACTGAGTTAACCTTACTTTGAACGTCTATTAATGAAGAACTTTACTGAGTTAACCATTTGACTCTATTGATAAGACTTTACTGAGTTAACCATTTGACTCTATTGATAAGTTTACTGAGTTAACCCTTTGACTCTATTGATAAGGCTTTTACTTGAGTTACAGACCTTTTGACTCTATTGATAAGGCTTTACTGAGTTAACTCTTTGAGTTTGACTCTATTGATAAGGCTTTACTGTTAACCCCTTTGACTCTATTGATAAGGCTTTACTGAGTTAAACTTTTGACTCTTTGATAAGGCTTTACTGAGTTAACCCTTTGACTCTATTGATAAGACTTTACTGAGTTAACCCTTTGACTCCCACACCCTGTCCAGCAGCATCCTGCTTTACCAACCATGCTTACAAAGCAACAACTTAACCCTCTGGCTTCCTCATCCCATTCACCAGTTTCTGCAGGCAGCTGGTGGATAAGCAAGACAGTCAAAAGGTTAAGACACGTTAAAGACTGCTACATGATAAACTGTAATGCACTAAATGTCATCATTTGCTCCTATCTGCGTTTCACTGACAAAGATGGAAGTTTTTCTTAAGTATCTGTCTTTCACTTCACATGAATTCTAATTATGGTATTCTTCGTCGTTAAATTTTGTCATGGGCATTTTTTTTTTAATGTAAACTTCTCCATTCATAATTATTTGGAAGCTGATACCATGACTGCATCTCATCTACTCTAATTATTCAGTATTCTCATGGCAGAGATTTGCCTCTGGTCTAAACTGATCTAAAGCCCAGTGAATGGAACAGTGTGTTCCTTATGGAGCATGAATGCTGCAGGATGACAGAAAATGACCTTACCAAGTTATCACCTCTCCACACAACCTCTGATGAATCATATGAATCTTCCAGACCAACACCATCTTTAACAAATAACTAGGCCCCATGCAGGCAAGAACGGGTTTGGAAAGATGAATCTAAGTCATGAAATCAATTTATCACAAGAACAAACATCAGATGCACTGAACACATACAAAAATCAGATGCACTGACACATGTATACAAACATCAGATGCACTGAACCATACAACAATATGTTCAAAACAGATGACTGACACATGACAAAAAGACACTGAACACATACAAAACACAATCAGAAATGCATCCTGAACACATGTATACAAACAATGCACTGACCATGTATTGCACTGAACATATCACCAATGAATATGTGTGCCAAATTATCAAGCAGCATACTGGACCATATGAAGATCAGCTGACATCAGTTAAGGAAAGAAAACTGCCTTGGTATGGCCATGATACATGATGTAATGACCTTTATCAATGAATCCCCCACGGAACTGCTGAAGAAGAAAGTCGGAAGGGAAGAAAAACCACCACCACCACCACTACCACCACCACCACCAACAACGACAACAGACAATGTACTGACAACACTGTGGAATCGATAGAAAAACCATCCGCAGAGACCCAGATTTTGGCTCACAACGACATAGCTGGAGGAACTTCAATCTTCAATACGTAAGGTCAGCCGTCATCCTTGACTATTGTTGACCTGTGTGCACAGAGGCGTAGGATAAACACACAAAAATAGCTATTTGGGACAACAAAAGGATAGAGGGGGATCTAAGGTGGCCTCAAAACCCCAACCGCTTACTCCTGAGTTCAGCTCTGGGGCAGAGTGTTGCGGCAGGAAAAAAAAAAAGGGGGGGGGGGGAGGGAAAGGGGGACCCAACCAGCCCAACCTGGTATGTGGACAGGCTTATCCGGTAATCGTAGCGACCCCCAGGTCTAGACCTGGACCGGCACAACCTTATCCTTCATTTACCGCTAGGCTAGTTGGGGGGGGGGGGGGGGAGTCTAAACTGGGATTTTGTTAAGTTCCCTCTTGAATGATACCAAGGAAGGAAGGAGCCTTTGCTGCTGTTGCAGGCAGGGAGTTCCAGGCAGGAATGGTTGATGGGAAGAAGCTGAACTTGTATGGGTCAGAAGAGGAGCTGAGATGAACAAATTTGTGTCGGTGGTTTGATCTTGTTTTGGTGGGTCCTTTCTTGAGGAATTTGTCTGGGGGGATGTCCACAGTGCCATTAACAATCTTATACATGAAAGTTAGCCTTTGCCTGTTCCGCCGTGATTCAAGGGATTCCCAACCTAGTTCTTGCAGCATGGATGTTACGCTGCTGGTCCAACCATAATCAATGTATACATAACGTGCTGCTCTTCTTTGCACCATTTCAATCTTTTTCTTTTGATCTGCTTTGTATGGATTCCAAACTGATGAGCAATACTCCAGGTGTGGGTGTACAAGGGTTAGGTAAGTATTGGTTTTGGTGGTTTTGTTGGATAGTTTTAGATTTCTTTTCAGAAAGCCTACCATGCTGTTGGCCTTGTTGGTGACTCTCATTGACATCACATGATCAGTAACAGCACAGTTTCTATGTAATTTAGTAAACTCATATGGAACGTTTATCACTTTAGGTACTTAGTATGAGTGGTGCGAATAGAAACAAGATCCAGTAAGAAACTTCTTAAACTGTTAACTAGTGCTGACACCAAAAATCAGATAGGTTTCCTCAGGCGCAATTTAAAGATCAGCTCCAGTTCCATTAAAGGAGAAGTCGTACAAGGTGTTCGTGAGACCCCTTCTTGAATATATATGCATCATCAGTATGGGATCCATACACACAGAAGAGCATAGACAAGTTGGAGGCCGTTCAGAGACGTGCCGCCCGTTTCGTGCTCAACCGATATCACAACACATCAACTGATCAAGTGTCAGCTGATTGATTGACCAACTGGGCTGGCCATCTCTTGAGCAGCGAAGAAGAACCACACGTCTAAGGTTCATTTATAAAATCCACCATGGACTAATCCAGTGCCCAATTATCTGGAGCAAGCTAGTCCCACCCCCACCACGACAGCACCGTACCCACAACCAGCAGTTCTGCCTCATCAACACCAGAACTCAGTACAAAGGTGGCTCATTTCTACCCAGGACTGTTGGGGACTGGAACCATCTTCCCAATGAAACAGTAGAGGCAGCAACAGTCGATGCTTTTGTGTCGCGAGCCTCCGCCCAACAGTGAGTTTCTGGACACCACGTGGTCCTTACGGTAACGGACTTCAGCAATGTCTACGGACAATGAGAATAGTGAAATGATTGGAGCTTACGAATGGACTGTGTCTACAACCCCCCCCCCCCCCCTTTATGTGCCGCAATGATCATCCTCAAGATCGTGGGCACCAAAGGAAAGGAAAGGAAACTTCCGTCACTAACTGACTAAGTAAGAAGTTCGTACGTATTCAATTTGATAAAGAAAGATCGACACTCACCCTATTGCCGAACACTTTCTGCTTGTTCCTGCCGCCTGCGTGGGTTCCTGAAGACTTTATATTTAAATTTAAAGATAAATTCACGTCACTATCATCCATGATTGGCGACAATGAATTGTAATCAAATGGCTACGAAATCTCCACCTTTCGCTTTCTCAAGCCCAACGTCACACACGTGCACCGGAACAAGTTAATATGTCTTTGTGCACGAATGCTGACAAATAAACACTATCTCTCAGGATATCTCTGCTTTGCCGCAATCTCTGTTCTGCATTGCTCTGCAGTGCTTTGCATTCCCTTCTGCGCTGTGCTGTGTTTGTTATACAATGGTATGCAATTTTGTTATGCTGTATTATGTGCTACTCTGCTCTGCTCTGTTACGCTCTGCCGTGGTATCTGTTATTCTATGCTTATCTGTTCTGATGTGCATCGCATTTTCAAGCAGTCCTAGATTCTACAAAGTATGCTATGCCAGAGACATTGACTGGTAGATGTTAGTATTTATATCTACGGGTAATCTTAGCTCTGCTCTGCTATGCAGTGGCTGCGTACTCTATGTTATGATATGTTGCTTTATGGTCTGTCACGCTTTACGATGCTATGCTATAGGGCCTAGAAAGCTAGAGTGTCTTATGCTCTGTTTATCTATACTGTCTGAAATCTGGATCAAAATGACTGCCAGCAGTTCAGCGATACGAAAAAAAAAAAAATCAGAACACATATTTAATGTGACAAAATAAGACAAGTTCAAATTTTCGGGCAACTGACCTTTGTCAATGTACAAAAAACAACAAAGAATAATTGCACAACACTTTGCACTCACCTGCCATTTTACCTGCTGGTCGCCACGTTTAGGAAGTTGTCTGTTCTCTCGGTCTCTGTCTGTCTGTCTCTCTATATACATATAATATACACATACATATACATATATATATATATATATAATATATATATATATATAATTTATATATATATATATATATATATTGTGTGTGTGTGTGTGTGTGTGTGTGTGTGTGTGTGGTGTGTGTGTGTGTGTGTGTGTGTGTGTGTGTGTGTGTGTGTGTGTGTGTGTGTGTGTGTGTGTGTGTGTGTGTGTGTGTGTGGCCAGCGTTCAAGCAGTTAGAAACAACAAAACACACGAAAATAAAATAAGAAGACGTATCTGATTCACAAAACAAGACAGGAGTAAATTCTCGGCCAACAAAATGTCCTTTGTCAAGCGTTCACAGAAGACAAAAAAGGAACAAATACACAAACCTTAGAATAAAATCGTACAGGATTTGCGATTTGGGGTAGCTGAGAATAGAAGACAAAAATGCTAGGTCATGCTATGTTATGCTCTGCTCTGTTTTACAGACTAAGGTATACCGTGTTATGCTACGCTTTGCTACGTTACGTTATATTTTGCTGCGTTCTATTGTGCTCTGCTCTTCAGTAAATCATCTTTTGCATGGACACACATCCCAGTGTCATGTTGGCGAAAACAGTAACAAGGGATATAACCAATGGCTGTTTCAATTTTGACGCCTAAAAATTGCAGTTACTTTCCTTGAATATTAAATCTACAAGTCAAGTGCAATGTCGTAGTACTTTTGCAAGAAAATTCATGTATCAAAATTCATCGGATATTTTCGCAAACTAACAACTAATGATGACCCGTATACGTAGCTGACAATGAAATGTACAATCTGTAAAAGGCCTGATGTGTTTTCACGTCTGCCGCAATACAAATGTCAACTTTCGTTGTTTGAAAATGGCGCTGGGAGGCGATCAGGAACTGCAGCAAAGTGCCTTCTAGACAGTCCGTGCTTGAGTTGAAGTGCCTTCTAGACAGTCCGTGCTTGAGTTGCACAACAGGAAGAGCACGCTGTTATGTTTGCGGTTTTGTTTGCTTATTCATCGTTCTGTGTGAGCGATCGCATCATTTTGTGATCAGCTGAAGGTGAATTTGGAAAAGAAGGTAGGCCTCTTCGTGATGATGACTGAAATAGTGAAAACGAAACGAAAACTAACGCAGATTACAGTCAGGCCAATCAAAACTTTGATTGAATTGAGATACTACATGTAATGATTGATCAGGTAGGATTACAGTGGTTTCACTTGCATCTGATTAGCTACTACTTGAATACTACGTTTAATGATTGATAGGCTTGGGTTACGACCGTAACGATGTTTCATACGCATCATGATCAGCATCCGCTCCAGTGTGGTGTGTGTGTGTGTGTGTGTGTGTAGGGCTCCCCCTCGCTTGTTGATGAAAAAGATGGCTTCTCCCCCTATCAGAAATTTTAGAGGGTATTTTCACCCTCACTTTTAACATTTAAAGATACTTTATCTCAGAAAGTCAGAACAACAAAGCAGTACTTTAAAACTGAATTTTATTGACTGGCCTCTGGGTCAGTTGTGCTATATTCTAGGCCTTTGCAGTCTGTTTAACACATTAGTCACTAAAGGATGAAAATAAGGAATAAGTGTCAGTGACCAAAAATCACACACACACACACACACACACACACACACACACACACACACACACACACACACACACACACACACACGTGTGCACACAATCATACACACATACACACACATGCAGAGTCACACACAGCCATTGGTATGAATTTATCGGTGTTACATATAAATGATCTGATGGCTTTTTTGGTTCACTACTTCACTACTACAAAAGCTAGAAGAAAACTATAGGGGAAAAGGTAGACCCAGGGAGAAAATGTTGGACAGTTTTGCACAGTGGTGGGGACAGACTGAGAAAGGGTAGGAGATACGCTTGCGGCAACAAAAGATAGATTTGTATGGAAGGCCACGATTGCCAACGCTATGCAGCATAGCACATCATGATGATGACTTCATCAGTGCTGTCAGAATATTCTGTACACTATAGCTGTTTGTTAATCAGAGATGCATTTCATTGTTCTCTGAACAAAAGTTTCAGTCAATGTTAATCAGAGATGCCATTTTATTGTTCTCTGAACAAAAGTTTCAGTCAATGTTAATCAGAGATGCCATTTTATTGTTCTCTGAACAAAGTTCAGTCAATGTTAATCAGAGATGCCATTTTTATTGTTCTCTGAACAAAAGTTTCAGTCAGTGTAATCAGAGATGCCATTTTTATTGTTCTCTGAACAAAGTTTCCAGTTTGACTGAATGACAGACAAAAAGTAGATCTGACATCAAAGGCCAGCTTTCAAAATATAGTGATGACACAAGGCTATTTTTTGGAATGAACACTTCCAACAGGCCTACCAAGCTATGGTCCACATGCTCAACAGAATTTTAGAGTGTACACCCACCTCTAAATTTAATTTAGATGGTGAAATGCATGCATAGAACAACATCTTAGGAGTTGAAATAATTATTTAGTGTGTAAGGAGCCCTGGTGTGCATGTGTTGTGTGTGTGTGTGTGTGTGTGTTTGTTATTTCTTTTAACGTCTATTTACGTATGTGCTTTTAGACGAATGTGTGTGTGTTTGACACAGAGAGAAGATGATACAATTTGAATCAAGGATCACATGCTGAACAGCCGAGTGCACTCTAGCTTTAGTGTGGATATTTGTATGTGTGTGCATATTTGTGTAGGTGAGACAGAG
>JAPXFY010000026.1:967264-984764 GCA_030674185.1 Monoplex corrugatus
TGTACACATACATCATTATTCATCTGTACACATACATCACATAATTCATCTGTACATACATCATTATTCATCTGTACACTACATCATGTAATTCATCTGTACACATACATCAGTAATTCATCTGTACACATACATCATGTAATCATCTGTACACATACATCCATGTAATTCATCTGTACACATACATCCATGTATTCATCTTAACATCACATGTAATTCATCTGTACACATACATACATAATTCATTTACACATACATCTGTAATTCATCTGTACACATACATCATGTAATTCATCTGTACAATACATCATTAATTCATCTGTACAATACATCATGTAATTCATCTGTACACATACATCATGTAATTCATCTGTACACATACATCATTAATTCATCTGTACACATACATCAATGTAATTCATCTGTACAATACTCATGTAATCATTGTACACATACTCCATGTAATTCATCTGTACACATACATCATGTAATTCATCTGTACACATACATCATGTAATTCATCTGTACACATACATCACAGTATTCTCTGTACACATACATCCATGTAATTCATCTGTACACATACATCATTAATTCATTGTACACATACATCATGTAATTCATGTACAATAATCATGTAATTCATCTGTACACATACACTTAATTCATCTGTACACATACTCATGTAATCATCTGTACACATACATCATGTAATTCATCTGTACACATATCACATGTAATTCATCTGTACACATACAACATGTAATCATCTGTACACATACATCATGTAATTCTCTGTACACATACATCATGTAATTCATCTGTACACATACACATGTAATCATCTGTACACATACATCAGTAATTCATCTTACACATACATCATGTAATTCATCTGTACACATACATCATGTAATTCATCTGTACACATACATCATGTAATTCATCTGTACACATACATCATAATCATCTGTAACATACATCATGTAATTCATCTGTACAATACATCATGTAATTCATCTGTACACATACTATGTAATTCATCTGTACCATACAATAATTCTCTGTACAATACATCATGTAATCATCTTACACATACATCATGTAATTCATCTGTAACATACATCAGTATTCATCTGTACACATACACACATGTATTCTGACAAACATATGTAATCATTTAAATACATCACATATTCATCTGTACACATACATCATGTAATCATCTGTACACATAATCTCTATTCTCTGAACATCAATTTTCATCTGTACACATACATCATGTATTCATCTCCATACACATAATTCATCTGTACATACATATGTAATTCAACTACATCAGTAATTCATCTGTACACATACATCATGTAATTCATCTGTACACATACATCCATGTAATTCATCTGTACACATACATACATGTAATTCATCTGTACACATACATCATGTAATTCATCTGTACACATACATCATGTAATTCATCTGTACACATACATCATGTAATTCATCTGTACACATACATCATGTAATTCATCTGTACACATACATCATGTAATTCATCTGTACACATACATCCATGTAATTCATCTGTACACATACATCATGTAATTCATCTGTACACATACATCACATGTAATTACATCTGTACACATACATCACATGTAATTCATCTGTACACATACATCATGTAATCATCTGTACATACATCATGTAATTCATCTGTACACATACATCACATGTAATCATCTGTACACATACATCATGTAATTCATCTGTACACATACATCACAATGTAATTCATCTGTACACATACATCACATGTAATTCATCTGTACACATACATACATGTAATTCATCTGTACACATACATCATGTAATCATCTGTACACATACATCACATGTAATTCATCTGTACACATACATCACATGTAATTCATCTGTACACATACTCAGTCATCATCTGTACACATATCCATAATTCTCTGTACACATACATCACATGTAATTCATCTGTACACATACATCATGTACATATCTGTACACATACATCACAGTAATTCATCTGTCATCACATACATAACACATGTAATTCATCTGTACACATACATCAATGTAATTCATCTGTACACATACATCACATGTAATTCATCTGTACACATACATCACATGTAATTCATCTGTACACATACATCACATGTAATTCATCTGTACACATACATCACATGTAATCATCTGTACACATACATCACATGTAATTCATCTGTACACATACATCATGTAATTCATCTGTACACATACATCACATGTAATTCATCTGTACACATACATCAATGTAATTCATCTGTACACATACATCACATGTAATTCATCTTACACATACATCACATGTAATTCATCTGTACACATACATCACATGTAATTCATCTGTACACATACATCACATGTAATTCATCTGTACACATACATCACATGTAATTCATCTCTACACATACATCACATGTAATTCATCTGTACACATACATCACATTAATTCATCTGTACACATACATCACATGTAATTCATCTGTACACATACATCATATAATTTCATCTGTACACATACATCACATGTAATTCATCTGTACACATACATCATTGTACATCATCTGTACACATACATCACATGTAATCATCTGTACACAAATACTGTAATCATCGTACATCATATGTACATCATCTGTACACATACATCACATAATTCATCTGTACACAAACAAACACATATAGATGTGTGCACACATGGATTTTTTTCAATAAACTATTTTTATTCACTTTTTATTTTACAACAATCGTACATCAAACACAATATGGTAAAAAAAAAGATAAAAAATGATATACATACGAAACAATATTGCTGACATATGCACTCCATATAGCATACGGAATATTCACAACAATATTTCTATACATTGGAGGGTTAAAAATGAACATCAAGCTAAGGTCTAAGCATGTGTCAACATTTTGTTTGCACATATAGTTTACACTTACATATATGGAAATGTGTGTACTTGTGTGCATACATGCATACACATGTGTATGTACAAACACACACACACACATATACTGATGCCTCTTGGTGATATAGTGATGTATGTATACACATATGTAAATGTCCATACAAACGCACAAGTTGATAAGTACATCACATGTACTCAGACTTCTGCCGATTCTGGGCACACACATTCATATAACTTACACAGACACACACACACAGACACACACAAACACACATACACACACACGCACGCACGCACACACGCACGCACGCACGCACACACACACACACACACACACACACACACACACACACACACACACTGTACACTCTCACACATACACACACACTCACACATGTGCGCGCACACACACACACACACCCCACACACACACACACACACACACACACACACATACACATAATAACATTGTACACTCACTCTCACACATGATACACCCTCACTCACATACACATACACACACACACTCACACACCACACTCTCACACACCACACACTCACACACACAACACACACACACACACACACCACACACACACACACACACACACACAACACACACACACACACACACACACACACACACACACAACACACACACACACACACACACACACACACACACACACACACACACACACACACAGAGACACACACACAAGACACACACACAGAACACACACACACACACACCACACACACACACACACACACACACACACACACACACACACACACACACGTGTGTGTGTTTGGTTAATCATCATGGTGTGGACATATGTGTGTATGTGTTTGTTCAGAGCCATCGTCAGACGAGCTTCGTCGACTGATAAAGGACCATGGGGGTCATAACGAACGGTACCTGATGAAGACAGTGGTGACGCACATCGTGGCCACCAGTTTGCCCGACAGCAAGATACGTAGTCTGCGTGACTACAAGGTGATCAGGCCTGAGTGGATTACAGACAGGTACAACACTGTGTGTTGTGTGTGTGTGTGTGTGTGTGTGTGTGTGTGTGTGTGTGTGTGTGTGTGTGAGTGTGTGTGTGTGTGTGTGTGTGTGCGTGTGCGTGTGTGTGTGTGTGTGTGTGTGCGCGTGTGTGTGTGTTCAATTCAATTCAATTCATATTGCTTATAGCCCAGCCGACTACTAGAGCCACATCAGGGCTAACACCACGTCAAAAAGAAAAGTACAACCCGTTAAGATAAAAGACAACTATGTTCACCGTCGACCTTGCAAATCTAAAATGTGATTAAAGAAAAACACGTAAAATCACATCAAGTGAAATCTATTGATCTCTTGTAAAAACTGGAACGTTGCATCAGGAGGGACGTCTCGGAAGAGCTCCTTTAAGGAGTCCGCCGTGTAGTGCTTTTGTCTCACATCGCACAAGTCCCAGCAATCGAGGAGGAGGTGTCGGATACTTAACGGTTCATCACACGGTATACACCATGGTGCTTCATTTTTCAAAAGGTACGAGTGAGTGTAGGATGTGTGACCCCTGCGTAATCTACATAACACTGTCTCTTTCTTACGGCTTCCTGCAGCGGATGGGAGAATTTCTTTCAGGTTAGGGTGGATTTGGAAAAGTTTGTTATCTGTCTGTTTATTCCAATTCTCCTGCCACAGATTTCTTACGTAACTGTGTACTTTCGATTTGACATCTGTGTAAGGGATCAAGGACTTAAACATCTTTGTCACTGTAGCCTCCTTGGCCAGAGAGTCAGCCTTTTCATTACCTCCAATACCAACATGGCCAGGAATCCAGGCAAAAACAATCTCGTGCGTGCGTGTAGATGTATATAAAAGGCCACTGGTTTATTTACAGGCTTATGGGAGTTGTAGTGCTGAGATCAATTTAAATCCATTATGACAAGAGAGAAATAGATTATAACCACACAATAATGATGAGGCTGACTTGACCCTAGAGTCATACCGTTGATAGGCTGACTTGACCCTAGAGTTATAAGCCGATATGTATAGGCTGCTACTTGACCCTAGAGTTATACCGTTGATAGGCTGACTTGACCCTAGAGTTATACAGTTGATAGGCTGACTTGACCCTAGAGTTATACCGTTGATAGGCTGACTTGACCCTAGAGTTATACCGTTGATAGGCTGACTTGACCCTAGAGTTATACCGTTGATAGGCTGACTTGACCCTAGAGTTATACCGTTGATAGGCTGACTTGACCCTAGAGTTATACCGTTCATACATAGAGTTATTTTGAATAGAAAAGGATAATCCTTGTAAAAACGATACATTAATGTAGAAATGAAAAATTGCATTGTTGGTGATAAGTTGAGTGAAATGGCCAATGGCAGCAGCATATCCATAAATTGTTTGCAAGAATGTGTGTTGTTTGAGATGGTGATAGCCCTGATAATTATGGTGTTTGTGATGGTGATAGCCCTGATAATTATGGTTGTTTGTGATGGTGATAGCCCTGATAATTATGGTTGTTTGGATGGTGATAGCCCTGATAATTATGGTTGTTTGTGATGGTGATAGCCCTGATAATTATGGTTGTTTGTGATGGTGATAGCCCTGATAATTATGGTTGTTTGAGATGGTGATAGCCCTGATAATTATGGTTGTTTGTGATGGTGATAGCCCTGATAATTATGGTTGTTTGTGATGGTGATAGCCCTGATAATTATGGTTGTTTGTGATGGTGATAGCCCTGATAATTATGTGTGTTGTATGATGGTGATAGCCCTGATAATTATGGTTGTTGATGGGATAGCCCTGATAATTATGGGTATGGTGATAGCCTGAAATATGTTGATGGTGATAGCCCTGATAATTATGGTTGTTTGATGGTGATAGCCCTGATAATTATGGTTGTGATGGTGATAGCCCTGATAATTATGGTGTTGTTTGGATGGTGATAGCCCTGATAATTATGGTTGTGATGGTGATAGCCCTGATAATTATGGTTGTTTGAGATGGTGATAGCCCTGATAATTATGGTTATTATGATGGTGATAGCCCTGATAATTATGGTTGTGATGGTGAAGCCCTGATAATTATGGTTTGTGATGGTGATAGCCCTGATAATTATGGTTGTTTGTGATGGTAGATAGCCCTGATAATTATGGTTGTTTGTGATGGTGATAGCCCTGATAATTATGGTTGTGATGGTGTGATAGCCCTGATAATTATGGGTTGTGATGGTGATAGCCCTGATAATTATGGTTGTTGTGATGGTGATAGCCCTGATAATTATGGTTGTTTGTGATGGTGATAGCCCTGATAATTATGGTTGTGATGGTGATAGCCCTGATAATTATGGTTGTTTGTGATGGTAGATAGCCCTGATAATTATGGTTGTGATGGTGATAGCCCTGATAATTATGGTGTTTGTGATGGTGATAGCCCTGATAATTATGGTTGTTTGATGGTGATAGCCCTGATAATTATGTGTTGTGATGGTGATAGCCCTGATAATTATGGTTGTTTGTGATGGTGATAGCCCTGATAATTATGGTTGTTTGGATGGGATAGCCCTGATAATTATGGTTGTTATGTAGTGATGGTGATAAGCCCTGATAATTATGGTTGTTTTTGAATGGTGATAGCCCTGATAATTATGGTTGTGATGGTGATAGCCCTGATAATTATGGTTGTTTGTGATGGTGATAGCCCTGATAATTATGGTTGTTTGTGATGGTGATAGCCCTGATAAATTATGGTTAGTATTTGATGGTGATAGCCCTGATAATTATGGTTGTTTGTGATGGTGATAGCCCTGATAATTATGGTTGTTTGTGATGGTGATAGCCCTGATAATTATGGTTGTTTGTGATGGTGATAGCCCTGATAATTATGGTTTGATGGT
Organism: Monoplex corrugatus; assembly: GCA_030674185.1. Classification (NCBI taxonomy): domain Eukaryota; kingdom Metazoa; phylum Mollusca; class Gastropoda; order Littorinimorpha; family Ranellidae; genus Monoplex; species Monoplex corrugatus. The sequence goes on from JAPXFY010000026.1 coordinate 974,164, forward strand.
GATAGCCCTGATAATTATGGTTTTGTGGTGATAGCCCTGATAATTATGGTTGTTTGTGATGGTGATAGCCCTGATAATTATGGTTGTTTGTGATGGTGATAGCCCTGATAATTATGGTTGTTTGTGATGGTGATAGCCCTGATAATTATGGTTGTTTGTGATGGTGATAGCCCTGATAATTATGGTTGTTTGTGATGGTGATAGCCCTGATAATTGATGGTATAGTTTGTGATGAGCCGAATATGTTGAGGGTGGGATAGCCCATGATAATTAGTGAGGGCCCTGATAATATGGTGTTGTGGATGGTTGATAGCCCTGATAATTATGGTTGTTTGTGATGGTGATAGCCCTGATAATTATGGTTGTTTGTGATGGTGATAGCCCTGATAATTATGGTTTGTTTGTGATGTGTGATAGCCCTGATAATAAGGTTTGTGATGGTGATAGCCTGATAATTATGGTTGTGATGGTGATAGCCCTGATAATTATGGTTGTTGTGATGGTGATAGCCCTGATAATTATGTGTTGTGATGGTGATAGCCCTGATAATTATGGTTGTTGTGATGGTGATAGCCCTGATAATTATGGTTGTTTGTGATGGTGATAGCCCTGATAATTATGGTTGTTTGTGATGGTGATAGCCCTGATAATTATGGTTGTTTGTGATGGTGATAGCCCTGATAATTATGGTTGTTTGTGATGGTGATAGCCCTGATAATTATGGTTGTGTGATGGTGATAGCCCTGATAATTATGGTTGTTGTGATGGTGATAGCCCTGATAATTATGGTTTGATGGTGATAGCCTGATAATAGTGTTGTATGGTGATAGCCCTGATAATTATGGTTGTTTGTGATGGTGATAGCCCTGATAATTATGGTTGTTTGTGATGGTGATAGCCCTGATAATTATGGTTGTGATGGTGATAGCCCTGATAATTATGGTTGTTTGATGGTGATAGCCCTGATAATTATGGTTGTTTGTGATGGTGATAGCCCTGATAATTATGGTTGTTGTGATGGTGATAGCCCTGATAATTATGGTTGTTGTGATGGTGATAGCCCTGATAATTATGGTTGTTTGTGATGGTGATAGCCCTGATATATGTTGTGATGGTGATAGCCCTGATAATTATGGTTGTTTGTGATGTGATAGCCCTGATAATTATTTATGGTTGTTTGTGATGGTGATAGCCCTGATAATTGATGGGTAGTGTAATGTGTGATGGTGATAGCCCTGATAATTATGGTTGTTTGTGATGGTGATAGCCCTGATAATTATGGTTGTGATGTGATAGCCTGATAAGATGGTGAAGCCCTGATAATTATGGTTGTTTGTGATGGTGATAGCCTGTAATTATGTGTTGATGTATGTGTATTGGTATGTGATAGCCCTGATAATTATGGTTTGTGATGGTGATAGCCTGATAATTAGGTTGTTTGATGGTGATAGCCCTGATAATTATGGTTGTTTGTGATGGTGATAGCCCTGAAAATTATGGTTTTGTGATGGTGAAGCCCTGATAATTATGGTTGTTTGTGATGGTGATAGCCCGATAATTATGGTTGTTGTGGTGATAGCCCTGAAATTATGGTTGTGTGATATGATAATTAGTGTGTGATGGTGATACTGAATATGGTTTGTGATGGTGATGGATAATTAGTTGTTGTATGGTGATAGCCCTGATAATTATGTGTTGATGTGATAGCCCTGAAATTATGGTTGTTATGTGAGGGATAGCCCTGATAATTATGGTTGTTTGTGATGTGATAGCCCTGATAATATGGTTGTGATGGTGATGCCCTGATAATTATGGTTGTTGTGATGTGATAGCCCTGATAATTATGGTTGTGATGGTGATAGCCCTGATAATTATGGTTGTTTGTGATGGTGATAGCCCTGATAATTATGGTTGTTTGTGATGGTGATAGCCCTGATAATTATGGTTGTTTGTGATGGTGATAGCCCTGATAATTATGGTTGTTTGTGATGGTGATAGCCCTGATAATTATGGTTGTTTGTGATGGTGATAGCTCTGATAATTATGGTTTGTGATGGTGATAGCCCTGATAATTATGGTGTTTGTGATGGTGATAGCCCTGATAATTATGGTTGTTTGTGATGGTGATAGCCCTGATAATTATGGTTGTTTGTGATGGTGATAGCCCTGATAATTATGGTTGTTTGTGATGGTGATAGCCCTGATAATTATGGTTGTTTGTGATGGTGATAGCCCTGATAATTATGGTTGTTTGTGATGGTGATAGCCCTGATAATTATGGTTGTGATGGTGATAGCCCTGATAATTATGGTTGTTTGTGATGGTGATAGCCCTGATAATTATGGTTGTTTGAGATGGTGATAGCCCTGATAATTATGGTTGTTTGTGATGGTGATAGCCCTGATAATTATGGTTGTTTGTGATGGTGATAGCCCTGATAATTATGGTTTGTGATGGTGATAGCCCTGATAATTATGGTTGTTGTGATGGTGATAGCCCTGATAATTATGGTTGTTTGTGATGGTGATAGCCCTGATAATTATGGTTGTTTGTGATGGTGATAGCCTGATAATTATGGTTGTTTGTGATGGTGATAGCCCTGATAATTATGGTTGTTTGTGATGGTGATAGCTCTGATAATTATGGTTGTTTGTGATGGTGATAGCCCTGATAATTATGGTTGTTTGTGATGGTGTGATAGCCCTGATAATTATGGTTGTTTGTGATGGTGATAGCCCTGATAATTATGGTTGTGATGGTGATAGCCCTGATAATTATGGTTGTTTGTGATGGTGATAGCCCTGATAATTATGGTTGTTGATGGTGATAGCCCTGATAATTATGGTTGTTTGTGATGGTGATAGCCCTGATAATTATGGTTGTGATGGTGATAGCCCTGATAATTATGGTTGTTTGTGATGGTGATAGCCCTGATAATTATGGTTGTTTGTGATGGTGATAGCCCTGATAATTATGGTTGTTTGTGATGGTGATAGCCCTGATAATTATGGTATGTTTGTTGATGGTGATAGCCCTGATAATTATGGTTGTTTGTGATGGTGATAGCTCTGATAATTATGGTTTTGTGATGGTGATAGCCCTGATAATTATGGTTGTTTGTGATGGTGATAGCCCTGATAATTATGGTTGTTTGTGATGGTGATAGCCTGATAATTATGGTTGTTTGTGATGGTGATAGCCCTGATAATTATGGTTGTTTGTGATGGTGATAGCCCTGATAATTATGGTTGTTTGTGATGGTGATAGCCCTGATAATTATGGTTGTTTGTGATGGTGATAGCCCTGATAATTATGGTTGTTTGTGATGGTGATAGCCCTGATAATTATGGTTGTTTTGTGTTGGTGATAGCCCTGATAATTATGGTTGTTTGTGATGGTGATAGCCCTGATAATTATGGTTGTTTGTGATGGTGATAGCCCTGATAATTATGGTTGTTTTGATGGTGATAGCCCTGATAATTATGGTTGTTTGTGATGGTGATAGCCCTGATAATTATGGTTGTGATGGTGATAGCCCTGATAATTATGTTGTTTGTGATGGTGATAGCCCTGATAATTATGGTTGTGATGGTGATAGCCCTGATAATTTGGTATGTTATGGTGTGTGATAGCCCTGATAATTATGGTTGTTTGTGATGGTGATAGCCCTGATAATTATGGTTGTTTGTGATTGGTGATAGCCCTGATAATTATGGTTGTTTGTGATGGTGATAGCCCTGATAATTATGGTTGTTTGTGATGGTGATAGCCCTGATAATTATGGTTGTTTGTGATGGTGATAGCCTGATAATTATGGTTGTGATGGTGATAGCCCTGATAATTATGGTTGTTTTGTAGTGTGATGATAGCCCTGATAATTATGGTTGTTTGTGATGGTGATAAGCCCTGATAATTATGGTTGTTTGTGATGGTGATAGCCCTGATAATTATGGTTGTTGTGATGGTGATAGCCCTGATAATTATGGTTGTTTGTGATGGTGATAGCCCTGATAATTATGGTTGTTTGTGATGGTGATAGCCCTGATAATTATGGTTGTTTGTGATGGTGATAGCCCTGATAATTATGGTTGTGATGGTGATAGCCCTGATAATTATGGTGTTTGTGATGGTGATAGCCCTGATAATTATGGTTGTGATGGTGATAGCCCTGATAATTATGGTTGTTATGGTGACAAAATGTGTGTTGTTTGTGATGGTGATAGCCCTGATAATTATGGTTGTGGATGGTGATAGCCCTGATAATTATGGTTTGTGATGGTGATAGCCCTGATAATTATGGTTGTTTGTGATGGTGATAGCCCTGATAATTATGGTTGTGATGGTGATAGCCCTGATAATTATGGTTGTTTGTGACAAAATGTGTGTTGTTTGAGATGGTGATAGCCCTGATAATTATGGTTGTTTGTGATGGTGATAGCCCTGATAATTATGGTTGTTTGTGATGGCTACAGCCCTGATAATTATGGTTGTTTGTGACAAAGTGTGTGTTGTTTGTGATGGCTATAGCCCTGATATGGCACTGAACATTTGGCTGGACTTTAAATACTAATGATAATTATGTTGTAAGTACTGATAATTATAATGATGATGATATCACTAAAAAAACATGAAATTCCCTCCTGCAAAATAACAGCAAATGGCACAACCTTGACACAGGTTAATAAGTTCAAATACCTGGGAACGGTCATTTCATCAGACGGCAGATGCACATCGGAAATAGCTGGCAGAATCGGCCAAGCCAAAACAGCATTCAAGAAGATGACAAGCATTCTTACCAACAAATGCCTATCAATTAACATCAGAAAGAGAGTCCTTGAATGTTATATAGAACCAATACTGTTGTACGGATGCGAGGCGTGGACAGTCAGCAAGCAAAGCCAGAGCAGGATTGAGGCAGCCGAGATGTGGTTTCTCAGAAGAATGTTGAGAGTACCATGGACAGCAAAGAAAACAAACGAGACAGTCTTGATGGAGGCAGACACAAGTCGATCACTGATAAGGAAGATTAGGAAAAGACAAGCAACATTTATAGACCATTTTATGAGGAAGGGGGATTTGGAGCACCTGGTCACAACGGGAAAGCTGGAGGGAAAGAGAGCACCGGGCAGACCCAGGGAGAGAATGCTGGACGGACTTGCAAGGTGGCTGGGGATGAGGAGGGTGGGGGAGATGCTGGGGGCAACGAGAGATAGAGATGGTTGGAAGTCCATGGTCGCCAACGCCATGCGGCAGGGCACCTGATGATGATGATGATGATGATGATATCACTTTTGGTGTATGTTAGAAATATTTAGAATTCATGTTGGTGATGATTCTTTGTGACCAAGTGTGTGTATGTGTCAGTAAGGTGGGAGTAATCTTCAGACAGGACAACAGAATGCTGGTGTTGAAGTGCTGTGACATTTTGTAAACATCATTATATTTTACAGAATGTGTTTCCACAGTGCATCAGATCTGATCTTTGAGTGGTGTGGTTGGTTGTTTGTTTAGATTGTCGGTCTTGTGTAGAACTACAGTTTTGTTTTGTCTGTGTGGTGTGGTTGGTTGTTTGTTTGTTTAGATTGTCGGTCTTGTGTAGAACTACAGTTTTGTTTTGTCTGTGTGATTGGTTGTTTGTTTAGATCATCAGTCTTGTGTAGAACTACAGTTTTGTTTTGTCTGTGTGGTGTGGTTGTTTGTTTGTTTAGATCATCAGTCTTGTGTAGAACTACAGTTTTGTTTTGTCTGTGTGGTTGTTTGTTTGGTTGTTTGTTTAGATCATCAGTCTTGTGTAGAACTACAGTTTTGTTTTGTCTGTGTGATTGGTTGTTTGTTTAGATCATCAGTCTTGTGTAGAACTACAGTTTTGTTTTGTCTGGTGTGGTGTGGTTGTTTGTTTGTTTAGATCATCAGTCTTGTGTAGAACTACAGTTTTGTTTTGTCTGTGTGGTTGGTTGTTTAGATCATCAGTCTTGTGTAGAACTACAGTTTTGTTTTGTCTGTGTGGTGTGGTTGGTTGGTTGTTTGTTTAGATCATCAGTCTTGTGTAGAACTACAGTTTTGTTTTGTCTGTGTGGTGTGGTTGGTTGGTTGTTTGTTTAGATCATCAGTCTTGTGTAGAACTACAGTTTTGTTTTGTCTGTGTGGTGTGGTTGGTTGGTTGTTTGTTTAGATCATCAGTCTTGTGTAGAACTACAGTTTTGTTTTGTCTGTGTGGTTGTTTGTTTAGATCATCAGTCTTGTGTAGAACTAGTTTTGTTTTGTCTGTGTGGTGTGGTTGGTTGGTTGTTTGTTTAGATCATCAGTCTTGTGTAGAACTAGTTTTGTTTTGTCTGTGTGGTTGTTTGGTTGTTTGTTTAGATCATCAGTCTTGTGTAGAACTACAGTTTTGTTTTGTCTGTGTGGTTGTTTGGTTGGTTGTTTGTTTAGATCATCAGTCTTGTGTAGAACTACAGTTTTGTTTTGTCTGTGTGGTGTGGTTGGTTGTTTAGATCATCAGTCTTGTGTAGAACTACAGTTGTGTTTTGTCTGTGTGGTGTGGTTGGTTGGTTGTTTGTTTTGATCATCAGTCTTGTGTAGAACTAGTTTTGTTTTGTCTGTGTGGTTGGTTGTTTGTTTAGATCATCAGTCTTGTGTAGAACTACAGTTTTGTTTTGTCTGTGTGGTTGTTTGGTTGTTTGTTTAGATCATCAGTCTTGTGTAGAACTACAGTTGTGTTTTGTCTGTGTGGTTGGTTGTTTGTTTAGATCATCAGTCTTGTGTAGAACTACAGTTGTGTTTTGTCTGTGTGGTGTGGTTGTTTGTTTAGATCATCAGTCTTGTGTAGAACTAGTTGTGTTTTGTCTGTGTGGTGTGGTTGGTTGGTTGTTTAGATCATCAGTCTTGTGTAGAACTACAGTTTTGTTTTGTCTGTGTGGTGTGGTTGGTTGTTTAGATCATCAGTCTTGTGTAGAACTACAGTTTTGTTTTGTCTGTGTGGTGTGGTTGGTTGTTTAGATCATCAGTCTTGTGTAGAACTACAGTTTTGTTTTGTCTGTGTGGTTGGTTGGTTGTTTAGATCATCAGTCTTGTGTAGAACTACAGTTTTGTTTTGTCTGTGTGGTTGGTTGGTTGGTTGTTTAGATTGTCCATCTCACCTTGAACTAGAGATTTATTGTGTCTGTGCTGTGGTTGTTTGGGTGTGCAGTATAAAAGAGGGTCGCCTTCTGTCCCATGTTCCCTACAAACTGTTCCACCCGTCAGGCCAACTCTCTGGCCACTTTCTCCACCGTCCTCACGCGATCCACCAGCACGTTGTCTGCCCATCACTGTCAGTCGTCCTCGGATCTTGCCGACACGGCGAGCGAAGAATCTGAACCTGGTGTCACCGTCAGTGCTGGGGACAAGGAAACTGTTGCCATTCCTGTGGCGGACGTTTCACCGGAAGATTGCAGAGATGGTGACAGACAGAATGACTTCGACAGTGGTGGTGTGAATTCCACAGATGAAGAGGAAGAGGACTCATTTCCACTTGTGAACCCAAATACGCTATCTGCGTCAGAAAGTTCTGTGATACACCAGGGCTCAGAGAATCGTCCCAGTTTGTCAGTTTTAGATCAGCGCAGCACCTCTCCAGACCTTGCCGCAGACAAGGGGTCAGAGGAATCCATAAATCACCGGCAGTCTTCGTCAAAAGAAAGGTCACCAGCTAAAGCCGGTGACCCCAAGTTCCTGTCAGAGTTTTACTCTCACTCGCGACTGCATCACATTTCTACATGGGGGGCCGAGTTCCGGGCCTACGTCAACAAGCTGCAGAAGGAGAGTTGTGGGACTTTCCCCGCGCGTGAACGACTGCGTCAGCTTCATGCGGAGAAGAGTGGAGGGAAGGGGGTGGAAGAGGCTTCATGGTCAGGCGTGAGTGGTAAAGCGCGTCGTGTTGTCATGCATGTGGACATGGATTGCTTCTTTGTCTCCGTCGGTCTGCTCTCCCATCCTGACTGTAGAGGTGAGTCTGGCACAGATGGTGTTGAGTTTTGTCTTTTTCTTTTTAATCTTCGACTCCCACAACCTGTCTTTTTCTTTTAAAAAAAAACAGGTTGTGGCAGTCAAAGGGTTAAAAAAAAACCAGGTTGTGGCAGTCAAAGGGTTAAAAGAAAACAGGTTATGGGAGTCAAATGATTAAAAAAAAACAGGTTATGGGAGTCAAAGGATTAAAAAAAAAAAGGTTGTGGCAGTCAAAGGGTTAAAAGAAAACAGAGGGCTGTGTCGTTAAAAGAAAATGGAGGGCTGTTGTGAGGATTGTGTTTCACAACCTGTTGTTTAACTCTGTTGAAATGCTGAAATACATGTCTGCAGTGATTTATATCAAAATATGACTTTGTCAGATCTTTGTGGTGCAGTACATGTACATCTGACTGTTGGCAGTTCTGGTGGTGTGGTGGTGGTGTGGTGGTGGTGAGTGTGTGTGTGTGTGTGTGTGTGTGTGTGTGTGTGTGTGTGTGTGTGTGTGTGTGTGTGTTACATCATGGTGTGTGTGTGTGTGTGTGTATGTGTGTGTGTGTGTGTTTTACATCATGTGGTGTGTGTGTTACATCATGGTGTGTGTGTGTGTGTTGTGTGTGTGTGTTGCGTGTTGTGTGTGTGTGTGTGTGTGTGTGTGTGTGTGTGTTACATCCTATGGTGTGTGTGTTACATCATGGTGGGTGTGGGTGTGGTGTGTGTATGTGTGTGTATGTGTGTGTGTGTGTGTGTGTGTGTGTTACATCCTATGGTGTGTGTGTTACATCATGGTGGGTGTGTGTGTGTTGTGTGTGTGTGTATGTGTGTGTATGCGTGTGTGTGTGTGTGTGTGTGTTACATCATGTACGTGTTGTTGTGTGTGTGTGTGGTGTGTGTTACATTGTGGTGTGTGTGTGTGTGTTACATCATGGTGTGTGTGTATGTGTGTGTGTGTCTTACATGTACATTGTGGTGTGTGTGTGTGTGTTACATCATGGTGTGTGTGTATGTGTGTGTGTGTTACATTGTGGTGTGTGTGTATGTGTGTGTGTTACATCATGGTGTGTGTGTATGTGTGTGTGTGTTACATTGTGTGTGTGTGTGTTACATCATTGTGTGTGTGTGTGTGTGTGTGTGTGTGTGGTGTGGTGTGTGTGTGTGTTACATTGTGGTGTGTGTGTGTGTGTGTGTGTTACATCATGGGTGTGTGTGTGTGTGTGTTGGTGTGTGTGGTGTGTGACATCATGGTGAGTGTGTGTGTGTGTGTGTGTGTCGTGTGTGTGTGTGTGTGTGTTGTTACATATGTGGTGGTTACATGTTGATAAAAGGCCAGGACCAGTCTGTGTGATGGGTGCATGGAAAAGAAAACAATAATGATAATCAGGATAGAGAATACGAAGAAGACAACAAGATCACAACATCAACATTATCAAAGGAAAAAAACCCCAATCACAACAAGAACACAACATCAACAACATCAACACAGCGCGCTTCACATCACCCATCCCCACACTCTCCCATACCCCTGTGTACACACACACACCTCTCCATACACACCACAATAACCACACATAACACACACACACTTACAGGAATCATAATGTCTGAAGAAACACAATGGTCAGTCACCACTTTGCGTCATGCAGGTAAACCGGTGGCGGTCACACACTCTCGTGGCAAAGGTCTCTCGCAGCCTCTGCCTGGGTCTGACTTGACCTTTGAAAAATCCCAGTGGCGTCGCAAGCGAGAGGAAGGGGGCAGAAAGGGGAAGAAAATGCCGGCGGACAGGGGGAGAGAAGCGGAATTTGACGACAATGACGTGGGCGTCCTGGATGAGTCAGACGTGGAACCGGACTTCAGGATTGCGGCCGGTTCTACAGGAAAGGACACGTTTCATTCCATGGCCGAGATTGCTTCCTGCAGCTATGAAGCGCGTAAAGTGAGTTGCCAGACTTTGGACAAGATAAACATGTATGGTAATGATAACATTGATGGTAATAAAACATTAATGATAGTAGTGATGATAATAATGACAGTAATAATATAATAATGATAAAAATGTGATGATGTTAATGATGATGATAGTAATGATAATAATAGTAATGATAATAATGGTAATAATAATAGTAATATGATAATGATGATGATAAAAGTAACAATGATGATGATATCATGATAAAGTAACATTGATAATGATAATGATGATCACGATGATGATGATAATAGAAATGATATATGATAACAATGATGATGGTGATAAAAGTAATACTGATAATAAAAATGATGATAAAATACATACCCATTCCTCCATAGTGGTGTTATTGTACAAACTCCTTTACAGACCTAGCACAGTAATAAGACCCACAGAATGTGATACATATAGAAAAACTGATACAACATATGTACACACACACACACACATACATATAGAAAAACTGATACAACATATGTACCACACACACACACACAAACAAGAATACATATAGAAAAACTGATACGACATGTGTACACACACACAACACACACATACATATAGAAAAACTGATACGACATGTGTACACATACACACACACACACACACATACATATAGAAAAACTGATATGACATGTGTACACACACACAC
>JAPXFY010000026.1:1002264-1019764 GCA_030674185.1 Monoplex corrugatus
CACAAACAGCACAGACATGTTACAAATGTCGCAAAGTTACAAATGTCACAAACAGCACAGACATGTTACAAACATCAGTGGAAGATTATGGTCAGTGTACATGATTTCATTATCATCACTTGTCATTACTGTCATCTGTACATCACTTTGTTATTATTATTATTTTCTTCTTCTTCTTCTTTTTGGTGTTGTTGTTGCTCTTATTGTTATAATTATTGTTGTTGTTCTTCTTCTTATTGTTATTATTGTAATTGTACATGACTTTATTCTCATTAGTATTATTACTATTACTGTTATCATTATTGTTGTTGTTGTTTTGTTGTTGTTGCTGCTGTTGTTGTTGTTGTTTTTGTAATCTGTACATGACTTTATTCTCATTATTGTTCTCATTATTGTTCTCATTATTTTAATCTGTACATGTCATTTTATCATCATTATTATTATTATTATGATCTATACATCATTATTATTGATGTACTTTATGTCACTGGCTAGGATTTTAAATGATTGTCTTTGACATTGTCATCATTATTATCATCATTATTATCTATGTCACCAGGTAGGAATACAGATGATATATGTATATACATGACATTATTGTCATCATTATTGTCATCATTGTTATTATCTATGTCACCAGGTAGGAATACAGATGATATATACATGACATTATCATCATTATTATCATCATTATTATCATTATTATTGTTATCATTATTATCTATGTCACCAGGTAGGAATACAGATGATATATACATGACATTATTGTCATCATTATTGTCATCAGTATTATCATTATCGTTATTGTCTATGTCACCAGGTAGGAATATAGATGATATATACATGACATTATTGTCATCGTTATTGTCATCAGTATTATCATTATCGTTATTGTCTATGTCACCAGGTAGGAATACAGATGATATATACATGACATTATTGTCATCGTTATTGTCATCAGTATTATCATTATCGTTATTGTCTATGTCACCAGGTAGGAATACAGATGATATATACATGACATTATTGTCATTATTATTGTCATCAGTATTATCATTATCGTTATTGTCTATGTCACCAGGTAGGAATACAGATGATATATACATGACATTATTGTCATCGTTATTGTCATCAGTATTATCATTATCGTTATTGTCTATGTCACCAGGTAGGAATACAGACTCATCGTCTGGAGTCGGCAACAGCGGGGTCTGTAACTGACAAGGCCATCACTAGGGGCAACCAGAGCATTTTGAATTTCGCAGTTTCTCGTCCACCGCCCTCAAACAGCAGCTGTGCACAGAGGTTGATGGAGGACAAGGATGATGTGGAGCACATGGTGACAGAGGACAGGGACAGAAGGTCTGGCTGATTCTGTTGACAGGAACCAGAAAAAACATGGAACAAGAATAACGCATATTGAACACAACCAGACAAGACAGGCGCAAATTTTCGGCCAACTGGCCTTTGTCAAGCGTAAGATCACAAACAAACAAACACCAGATACAAAAATTAGGAGAAAAGGACTGAAACGTCCCTGCTGCTCTGTCCTGAGTGAGAAAAGGAATAAACTGATTACAATGACATCATAACGTGTTTTTGAGTAAATACGATGTCAAAGCGGAAGTGAGATGAAGTGATTTATCTCACTTCCGCTCTGACATCATATTGAAGTGATTCACCTCACTTCCACTGTGACATCATATTGAAGTGATTCATCTCACTTCCGCTGTGACATATTGCAGTGATTTATCTCACTTCCGCTCTGACATCATATTGAAGTGATTCACCTCACTTCCGCTGTGACATCATATTGAAGTGATTCATCTCTCTTCCGCTCTGACATCATATTGAAGTGATTCATCTCTCTTTCGCTCTGACATCTTATTGAAGTGATTCATCTCACTTCCGCTCTGACATCGTATTTACTCAAAAACACATTATGATGTCATTTTAATCGGTTTATTCCTTTTCTCACTGAGGAGGAGCAGCATGGAAGTTTTAGTCTTTTTCTCCTAATTTTTGTATCTGGTGTTTGTTTGTTTGTGATCTTATGTTTGACAAAGGCCAGTTGGTCGAAAATTTGTGCCTGTCTTGTCTGGTTGTTTTAAATACGTGTTTTCTTTTTTCATGTCTTTTTTCTGGTTCCTGTTTGCTTGAACGCAGGCAGTCACACTTGTTTTTGATACTGTTGAGTTGTGAAATCAGCATTCTGTCATGGATGATATGATTTATTGTTGTTGTTATATTATTATTATTATTATTATTATTATTGTTATATTATTATACAGCTCTTCTCCAGACGCTTTTAGATTCACTTTGTATTACATATAATCAGACTTTTTAGAGGAGCATGGAGAACTCAAGCTGTTAGGTGAGCTGACCATGTTCCATCATGTTGTTGTACAGTCTGTATCTTTGGTGGACATGGGTGCTGTGTTTTACTGTTGTCATAGTGCAGCCACTGACATGACTTACAGGATCTCTAACGTGCGTGTTTGATATTCAGCATGCTTATACACAGCCAGGTGTTTAGACACTGACAGGTCTACACACTTGTTGATGAAGGAGATGGGAAAAATGTTCACAGTTCACTCATGGGGCAGATGTGTTTAGGTGGATCGAACACTTGACTCTCCCACTGGAAGTCATATTTGTATCTCCCTGACCACTATGGCCCTCACTAGTATGATGTGTTGTAGCGCGGTCATAAATGTGTGTGCGTACTTGTGTGCGTACACACATGCACATGCATGCATACACACATGCACATACCTTATGTATTTCTCTCATTGGAAAAGTGTTTACAACAGAAGTGTATGAGTGTTTGTGTGTGTGTGTGTGTGTGTGTGCATGTGCGTGTGAATGTGTGTGTGAGCATGTGTGTGTGTGTGTGTGTGTGTGTGTGTGTGTGTGTGTGTGTGTGGTGTGTGTGTGTGTGTGCATGCACACAAGCATGCACACACATTTGTGATCAAACTACAACACATCAAAATTGTGAGGCCAGTGGGAGAGTCAAGTGTTGGATCTACTGAAACACAACCGCCCCATGAGTAAAGGTGCATGTATGTATGTGTGTGTTTCTAGTCAGTGAAGAAGGAAGATTATCAGTATGGCCTAACTGTTTTTTTATTTTGTTTCTGTTGATGCAGACGTCAGTCACATGACACAGACGATGTTCCTCCACTTCCCCAACTTCCTGAAGTAAACAGACGACTTCCTGAAGCGAACAGACGACTGCCTAATGAAGGGAAATCACCACCATTGCCTTGTTTGCCTGATCTCAATCACGGTCGTCGCAGTGAGGAGCAGTTCTTTGTCTCTCCTTCCCAGGTGGCATGTGTGTTTGTGTGTGTGTTTGTGTTTGTGTGTGTTTGTTTTGTTTGTATTGTGCTTGTTTTTGTTGTGTGTGTGTTTTTGTGTTGTTTGTAGTGTGTTTGTTTTTGTTTGTGTGTGTGTGTTTGTATGTGTGCTTGTTTTTGTTTGTGTGTGTGTTTGTGTGTGTTTGTATGTGTGCTTGTTTTTGTTGTGTGTGTGTTTTGTGTGTTGTGTGTGTGTTTGTATGTGTGCTTGTTTTGTTTGTTGTGTGCTTGTTTTTGTTTGTGTTGTGTTGTGTGTGTTGTATGTGTGCTTGTTTTTGTTTGTGTGTGTGTTTGTGTGTGTGTGTGTTTGTATGTGTGTGTTTGTGTTGTGTTTGTGTGTGTGTGTGTTTGTATGTGTGTTGTTTTGTTTGTGTGTGTGTTTGTGTGTTGTGTGTTTGTATGTGTGCTTGTTTTTGTTTGTGTGTGTGTTTGTTTTGTTGTGTGTTTGTTGTGTGTGTGTTTGTTTTTGTTTGTGTGTGTGTGTTTGTATGTGTGCTTGTTTTTGTTTGTGTGTTGTTTGTTGTTTGTGTGTGTTTGTTTTTGTATGTGTGTGTGTTTTTTTTGTGTGTGTGTTTGTTGTGTGTGTGTTTGTTTTGTTTGTGTGTGTTGTTGTTTTTGTTTGTGTGTGTGTTGTTGTGTGCTTGTTTTGTTGTGTGTGTGTTTGTATGTGTGCTTGTTTTGTTGTGTGTTTTGTGTTGTTTGTGTGGTTTTGTTTTTGTTTGTGTGTGTGTTTTTGTTTGTGTGTGTGTTGTGTTGTTGTGTGTGTGTGGTGTTTGTAGTGTGCTGTTTTTTTGTAGTGGTGTGTTATTGGTTGTGGTGTGTTGTGTTGTGTTGTGTATTTGTTTGTTTTGTTGTATGTGTGCTGTCTTTATTTGTGTTGTGTTTGTTGTTGTTTTGTTTTTGATGTCTGTGTTTGTGTTTGTGTTTGTTGTTGTGTTTTTGTTGTTCTGTGTTTTCTTTGTGTTGTGGACATTTTTCTCTTCATCCTGTGTTTATGTGTGTGTTTGTGTGATCTCTTGTCTTCTTCTTCTGCTGTTTACTTTGGGTGGTCTGGTGCATCTCCTTAGACTCCTTCTTCTATTTCCTGCTGTTTCCTTGTGACTGGTGCATCCTGTCTTGGCTCCTCCTTCATTCCTGCTGTTTACCTTTGTGTCTGTGACATCCTCCTTCCTCCTTCATTCCTGCTGTTTACCTTTGTGTCTTTGGACATCCTCTCTCTCTTCATTCCTGCTGTTTACCTTTGTGTCTGTGACATCCTCCTTCTCCTCTTCATTCCTGCTGTTTACCTTTGTGTCTGTGACATCCTCCTTCTCCTCCTTCACTTCCTGCTGTTTACCTTTGTGTCTGTGGACATCCTCCTTCTCTCTTCATTCCTGCTGTTTACCTTTGTGTCTGTGACATCCTCCTTCTCCTCCTTCATTCCTGCTGTTTACCTTTGTGTCTGTGCATCCATTCTCTCTCTTCATTCCTGCTGTTTACCTTTGTGTCTGTGACATCCTCTCTCTCCTCCTTCTTCCTGCTGTTTACCTTTGTGTCTGTGCATCCCTTCTCCTCCTTCATCTGCTGTTACCTTTGTGTCTGTGGCATCCCTTCTCCTCCTTCATCCTGCTGTTTACCTTTGTGTCTGTGGCATCCCTTCTCTCTTCATTCCTGCTGTTTACCTTTGTGTCTGTGGCATCACCTTCCTTTTCTCTTTCTTCCTGTGTTTACCTTTGGTCTGTGACATCCCTTCTCCTTCATTCCTGCTGTTTACCTTTGTGTCTGTGCATCCTCTTCTCCTTCATTCCTGCTGTTTACCTTTGTGTCTGTGACATCCTTCTTCTCTCCTTCATTCCTGCTGTTTACTTTGTGTCTGTGCATCCTTCTTCTCCTCCTTCATTCCTGCTGTTTACCTTTGTGTCTGTGACATCCTCCTTCTCCTCCTTCATTCCTGCTGTTTACCTTTGTGTCTGTGCATCCTCTTCTCTCCTTCATTCCTGCTGTTTACCTTTGTGTCTGTGATCCTCCTTCTCCTCCTTCATTCCTGCTGTTACCTTTGTGTCTGTGCATCCTCTTCCTTCATCCTGCGTTTACTTTGTGTCTGTGCATCCTCCTTCCTCCTTCATTCCTGCTGTTTACCTTTGTGTCTGTGACATCCTTCTCCTCCTTCATTCCTGCTGTTTACCTTTGTGTCTGTGACATCCTCTTCCCCTTCATTCCTGCTGTTTACCTTTGTGTCTGTGACATCCTTCTTCCTCTCTTCATTCTGCTGTTTACCTTTGTGTCTGTGACATCCTCCTTCTCCTCCTTCATTCCTGCTGTTTACCTTTGTGTCTGTGACATCCTTCTTCCTCCTTCATTCCTGCTGTTTACCTTTGTGTCTGTGCATCCCTTCCTCCTTCATTCCTGCTGTTTACCTTTGTGTCTGTGACATCCTCCTTCCTCCTTCATTCCTGCTGTTTACCTTTGTGTCTGTGGCTCCTCTTCTCCTCCTTCATTCCTGCTGTTTACCTTTGTGTCTGTGGCATCCCTTCTCTCCTTCATTCCTGCTGTTTACCTTTGTGTCTGTGACATCCCCTTCTCCTTCATTCCTGCTGTTTACCTTTGTGTCTGTGCATCCCTTCTTCCTTCATTCCTGCTGTTTACCTTTGTTGTTGTCTGTGTTCGTGTCGACTCTCTCCTTCATTCCTGCTGTTTACCTTTTGTGTCTGTGGCATCTTTCTCTCATCCTGCTGTTTCCTTTGTGTCTGTGACATCCTCTTTCCTCTTCATTCCTGCTGTTACTTTGTGTCTGTGGCATCCTTCTCCTCCTTCATTCCTGCTGTTTACCTTTGTGTCTGTGGCATCCTTCTCTCATTCCTGCTGTTTACCTTTGTGTCTGTGCATCCTCCTTCTCCTCTTCATTCCTGCTGTTTACCTTTGTGTCTGTGACATCCTCCTTCTCCTCCTTCATTCCTGCTGTTTTACCTTTGTGTCTGTGACATCCTCCTTCTCCTTCATTCCTGCTGTTTACCTTTGTGTCTGTGACATCCTCCTTCTCCTCCTTCATTCCTGCTGTTTACCTTTGTGTCTGTGACATCCTCTTCTCCTTCATTCCTGCTGTTTACCTTTGTGTCTGTGACACCTCCTTCTCTCCTTCATTCCTGCTGTTTACCTTTGTGTCTGTGGACATCCTCCTTCATTCCTGCTGTTTACCTTTGTGTCTGTGCATCCTTCTATCCTGTGTTTACTTTGTTCTGTGGCATCCTTCATTCTGCTTTTATTTTGGTCTGTGACATTTCCCTTATTCTGTGTTTACCTTTGTGTCTGTGACATCCTCTTCCTCTTCATTCCTGCTGTTTACCTTTGTGTCTGTGGCATCCTCTTTTCTCCTTCATTCCTGCTGTTTACCTTTGTGTCTGTGACATCCTCCTTCTCCTTCATTCCTGTGTTTACCTTTGTGTCTGTGGCATCCTCTTCCATTCTCTTTTACTTTGTGTCTTGACATCCCCTTCTCCTTCATTCCTGCTGTTTACCTTTGTGTCTGTGGCATCCTTCTTCTCCTTCATTCCTGCTGTTTACCTTTGTGTCTGTGGCTCCTCTCTCCTTCTTGTTTACCTTTGTGTCTGTCATCTCCTTCTTCCTTCATCCTGCTGTTTACCTTTGTGTCTGTGACATCTCCTTCTCCTCCTTCATTCCTGTGTTTACCTTTGTGTCTGTGGCATCTCTCCTTCCTTCATTCCTGCTGTTTACCTTTGTGTCTGTGCACCTCCTCCTTCATTCCTGCTGTTTACCTTTGTGTCTGTGCATCCCTTCTTCTCCTTCATTCCTGTGTTTACCTTTGTGTCTGTGCATCCTCTTTCTCCTTCATTCCTGCTGTTTACCTTTGTGTCTGTGACATCCTCTTCTCTCCTTCATTCCTGCTGTTTACCTTTGTGTCTGTGACATCCTCCTTCTCCTCCTTCATTCTGCTGTTTACCTTTGTGTCTGTGCATCCTCCTTTCTCCTTCATTCTGCTGTTTACTTTGTGTCTGTGTCATCCCCTTCTCCTTCATTCCTGCTGTTTACCTTTGTGTCTGTGACATCTCCTTACATCCTCTTCTCCTCCTTCATTCCTGCTGTTTACCTTTGTGTCTGTGACATCCTTCTTCTCCTCCTTCATTCCTGCTGTTTACCTTTGTGTCTGTGACATCCTCTTCTCCTCCTTCATTCCTGCTGTTTACCTTTGTGTCTGTGACATCCTCTTCTCTCTTGCTGTTTCCTTTTTGTGACATCCTTCTTCTCTTCATTCCTGTGTTTACCTTTGTGTCTGTGACATCCTCTTCTCCTCCTTCATTCCTGCTGTTTACCTTTGTGTTCTTCTGTGACATCCTTCTTCTCCTCCTTCATTCCTGTGTTTACCTTTGTGTCTGTGACATCCTCTTCTCCTCCTTCATTCCTGCTGTTTACCTTTGTGTCTGTGACATCCTCTTCTCCTCCTTCATCGCTGTTTCCTTGTGTCTGTGACATCCTCTTTGTCTGTGTCATCTCCTTCTCCTTCATTCCTGCTGTTTACCTTTGTGTCTGTGACATCCCTTCTCTCCTTCATTCCTGCTGTTTACCTTGTGTTGTGACATCCTCTTCTCCTCCTTCATTCCTGCTGTTACCTTTGTGTCTGTGACATCCTCTTCTCCTCCTTCATTCTGCTGTTTACCTTTGTGTCTGTGACATCCTCCTTCTCCTTTCATTCCTGCTGTTTCCTTTGTTTGTGACATCCTTCTTCTCCTCCTTCATTCCTGCTGTTTACCTTTGTGTCTGTGACATCCTCTTCTCCTCCTTCATTCCTGCTGTTTACCTTTGTGTCTGTGACATCCTCCTTCTCCTCCTTCATTCCTGCTGTTTACCTTTGTGTCTGTGACATCCTCCTTCTCCTCCTTCATTCCTGCTGTTTTACCTTTGTGTCTGTGACATCCTCTTCCTCCTTCATTCCTGCTGTTTACCTTTGTGTCTGTGACATCCTTCTTCTCCTCCTTCATTCCTGCTGTTTACCTTTGTGTCTGTGACATCCTCCTTCTCTCCTTCATTCCTGCTGTTTACCTTTGTGTCTGTGACATCCCTTCTCCTCCTTCATTCCTGCTGTTTACCTTTTTCTTGTGATCTACTCCTCTTTCCTCCTTCATTCCTGCTGTTTACCTTTGTGTCTGTGACATCCTTCTTCTCCTCCTTCATTCGCTTTACCTTGTGTCTGTGAATCTCTTCTCTTATCGCTGTTTCCTTTGTGTCTGTGACATCTCCTCTCTCCTTCATTCTGCTGTTTACCTTGTGTCTGTGACATCCTTCTTCTCTCTTATTCCTGCTGTTACCTTTGTGTCTGTGACATCCTCTTCTCTCCTTCATTCCTGCTGTTTACCTTTGTTCTGTGACATCCTCTTCTCCCCCTTCATTCCTGCGTTTACCTTTGTGTCTGTGACATCCTCTTTCCTCCTTCATTCCTGCTGTTTACCTTTGTGTCTGTGACATCCTCTTCTCCTCCTTCATTCCTGCTGTTTACCTTGTGTCTGTGACATCCTTCTTCTCCTCCTTCATCCTGCTGTTTACTTTGTGTCTGTGACATCCTTCCTTTCTCCTTCTTGCGTTTACCTTTGTGTCTGTGACATCCTCTTCTCCTCCTTCATTCCTGCTGTTTCCTTTGTGTCTGTGACATCCTCTTTCCTCCTTCATTCCTGCTGTTTACCTTGTGTCTGTGCATCCTCCTTCTCCTCCTTCATTCCCGCTGTTTCCTTTGTGTCTGTGACACTCCTCCTCTCATTCCTGCTTACCTTTGTTCGTGACATCCTCTCTCCTCCTTCATTCCTGCTGTTTACCTTTGTGTCTGTGACTCCTTCATTCCTGCTGTTTACCTTTGGTCTGTGACTCCTCTTCTCCTTCATTCCCGTTTACCTTGTGTCTGTACATCCTTCTTCCTCCTTCATTCCTGCTGTTTACCTTTGTGTCTGTGACATCCTTCTTCTCTCCTTCATTCCTGCTGTTTACCTTTGTGTCTGTGCATCCTCTTCTCCTCCTTCATTCCTGCTGTTTACCTTTGTGTCTGTGACATCCTCCTTCTCCTCCTTCATTCCTGCTGTTTACCTTTGTGTCTGTGACATCCTCCTTCTCCTCCTTCATTCCTGCTGTTTACCTTTGTGTCTGTGACATCCTTCTTCTCCTCCTTCATTCCTGCTGTTTACCTTTGTGTCTGTGACATCCTTCTTCTCCTCCTTCACTCCTGCTGTTTACCTTTGTGTCTGTGACATCCTTCTTCGCCTCCTTCATTCCTGCTGTTTACCTTTGTGTCTGTGACATCCTCCTTCTTCTCCTTCATTCCTGCTGTTTACCTTTGTGTCTGTGACATCCACCTTCTCCTTCTTCACTCCTGCTGTTTACCTTTGTGTCTGTGACATCCTCCTTCTTCTCCTTCATTCCTGCTGTTTACCTTTGTGTCTGTGGCATCCTGTGCTTAGTCAGTCCTGTATTCTTTTCTTTGGCCTTCCTGTCTTTCTGCTCCCAACTGTCATTTCCGCACTGACCAATCATTGTGGGATTTCTCCACCCCAACCAGCTCCTACCCAGAGTTTTAACATGCTATGGGCTGATTGGGAAGTGTAGAACCACACAGTCAGGTGCCGTCCACTTCATGGTGATTGGGAAGTGTGGAACCACACAGTCAGGTGTCGTCCACTTGATGGTGATTGGGAAGTGTAGAACCACACAGTCAGGTGTCGTCCACTTCATGGTGATTGGGAAGTGTAGAACCACACAGTCAGGTGTCGTCCACTTCATGGTGATTGGGAAGTGTGGAACCATACAGTCAAGTGTTGTCCACGTCATGGTGATTGGGAAGTGTGGAACCACACAGTCAGGTGTCGTCCACTTCATGGTGATTGGGAAGTGTAGAACCACACAGTCAGGTGTCGTCCACTTCATGGTGATTGGGAAGTGTAGAACCACACAGTCAGGTGCCGTCCACTTCATGGTGATTGGGAAGTGTGGAATCACACAGTCAGGTGTTGTCCACTTCATGGTGATTGGGAAGTGTAGAACCACACAGTCAGGTGCCGTCCACTTCATGGTGATTGGGAAGTGTGGAACCACACAGTCAAGTGTTGTCCACTTCATGGTGATTGGGAAGTGTGGAACCACACAGTCAGGTGTCGTCCACTTCATGGATGCTTCATTGAGAGTGTTGCTATAATCTACTGACCAACACTGCAGGTGTCTGTATCTTTTGGGTCTGGTTGACGCCAGGATGTTCATTGATTGTATTGCGTAGAATACAGCCCTTTCAACCACTCTCAATTGTATATTGAACTCTGTAGCGTGAAAGTAAAACAAAATGTGACTGCTGGATCTTGAGGGTAAAAACAAAATATTAAAAAATACCTTGTTTGTTACAATGTAAAAGATCCTTGGGAGTATAAAACATGACGTTTCGAGCCCAGGCCCTATTTTTCACTTGACAAAGGACCTGGGTTCGAAACGTTGTGTTTTTCACTTGACAAAGGGCCGGGGCTCGAAACGTGTTTTTCACTTGACAAAGGGCCGGGGCTCGAAACGTTGTGTTTTTCAATTGACAAAGGGCCGGGGCTCGAAACGTTGTGTTTTTCACTTGACAAAGGGCCAGGGCTCGAAATGTTGTGTTTTATACTCCCAGGGATCTTTTACAAACAAGGTATTTTTTAATATTCTGTATCATGATGATCATCATCACAGTATTGTAAAAATTATTCCAGCTTATGTGTCCATTAAGGTGGCGTAGAAACGGACAGAGATAAGAAAAAGGGAAGAGCACATATGAAAATGTCTAAGCACAATGATACTGATAAGAAAAAGTTCTGTACTAAGTTGATGTGGACAAGTTCATTTATAGTGGGAGAAGGAAAATCTGTTCTGGTGTGTATGAGGCAATATTCCCTGTTGTACTCAGTTGTGTTAAAGTCACAGAAATGTATTTGTGTTGTGTTGTGTTGTGTTGTGTTGTGTTGTGTTGTGTTGTGTGTGTCAACGTTCCCTGTCTGTTTTACCCAGTTATAGTCACAGAAATGTGTTGTATTGTGTTGTGTTGTGTTGTGTTGTGTGAGTCAACATTCCCTGTCTGTTTTACCAGGTGGATAACGACGTCCTGCAGGAACTGCCCCCTGACATTCGCCAACAGATTGAGCAAGAGATGAGAGCCGCCATTGGTCAGACTGGGCGGGAAAAGAGAGGGGTCAGAGGTCATGGCGAAAGAGAAATGGGCGGTTCTCAAAGCGAGTCAGGAACAAGAAGCCGCACAGAGCTAAGCCAACGAGAAACGAGGCGTCAGAAAAAGCGTCGAGGCAGCAACGAGCCGGGCTGTTCTCATTGGTCAACGCCATCAGATGATTCATCCAATGACGGCAGCCAGGGAAGGAGAGAGGGCGATGGGGTGAGAGGTCATGATGGTGGTTATGATCCATTTCATCTGTCCTTCTCTCAGGTTGGTGACCCGTCCTTCGCTTTTGTTGTTTTGTTTCTGTGTTGTTTGTTCCCGTTTTAGTTTTTAGACACTGCTAGGTATAATCCGTATTGAGGGTTCTTCTGGTAAGTTGGTTAATAATCTGTCTAATTTGTTGTTGTATACTTATTGAGGGTTCTTCTGGTAAGTTGGTTAATAATCTGTCTGATTTGTTGTTGTATACTTATTGAGGGTTCTTCTGGTAAGTTGGTTAATAATCTGTCTGATTTGTTGTTGTATACTTATTGAGGGTTCTTCTGGTAAGTTGGTTAATAATCTGTCTGATTTGTTGTTGTATACTTATTGAGGGTTCTTCTGGTAAGTTGGTTAATAATCTGTCTGATTTGTTGTTGTATACTTATTGAGGGTTCTTCTGGTAAGTTGGTTAATAATCTGTCTGATTTGTTGTTGTATACTTATTGAGGGTTCTTCTGGTAAGTTGGTTAATAATCTGTCTGATTTGTTGTTGTATACTTATTGAGGGTTCTTCTGGTAAGTTGGTTAATAATCTGTCTGATTTGTTGTTGTATACTTATTGAGGGTTCTTCTAGTAAGTTGGTTAATAATCTGTCTGATTTGTTGTTGTATACTTATTGAGGGTTCTTCTGGTAAGTTGGTTAATAATCTGTCTAATTTGTTGTTGTATACTTATTGAGGGTTCTTCTGGTAAGTTGGTTAACTATCTGTCTAATTTGTTGTTGTATACTTATTGAGGGTTCTTCTTGTAAGTTGGTTAACTATCTGTCTGATTTGTTGTTGTAATAATGATAATGACATTTATAAGACGCCAAGTCTTGATTCAATAATCGAATGAATATCAATCTGATTTGTTGTTTTAATAATTATAATAGTGACATTTATAAGACGCCAAGTCTTGATTCAATAATCAAATCAATATAAATCTGATTTGTTGTTTGAATAATTATAATAATGACATTTATAAGACGCCAAGTCTTGATTCAATAATCAAATCAATATAAATCTGATTTGTTGTTTTAATGATGATAATGATAATGACATTTATAAGGCACCGAGTCTTGATTCAATAATCAAATCAGTATGAATCTGATTTGTTGTTTTAATAATAATGATAGACATTTATAAGGTGCTGAATCTTGATTCAAGAATCAAGTCAAGGCTGCAGTCTCATTATTCACCAAAGCAATCGTCCAGCAACAACGAAAAGTCCAGGATACAAAGCACACACACACACACAAACACACAAATACACACTCAGAGAAACATGCATACACACACACATATACATACACACATACACACACGCGCGCACACACACACACACACACACACACACACACATACACACACACACACAACACACACACACACACCCACACACACACACACACACACACAACACACACCGCAGTCCTAGTCCCAGTAAGTGCACAGAGCTATCAGTGTCATATTGCCCCATGGGGCCACCCAGTAAAGAAGACCGCTCTGTTTTAGTTTGACACTGGTTGGATTTTGAGTTGGAAGTATGCAGAACTACATGTAGAGTCAGAGAATACAGATTGTGTCTGTGGCTTGACCGCTTGGTTCATCTTGTTTTTGGACAGATTGACCCGGACGTACTGCGAGAGCTTCCAGTGGACATTCAGCAGCAGTTGCAGAAAGAAATGGCCGCCTCTCGAAGTCATCGTTCCTCTGCTTTGACATCTACTTCATCTTCACGCTTCACAAGGTATTGTGTTTGTGTCTTACACATTCTGTGTGTGTGTGTGTGTGTGTGTGTGTGTGTGTGTGTGTGTGTGTGTGTGTGTGAGATGAACATTCTGTTTGTTAAAATTGTATTTAACCCTTGATTCCCGCGCCCTATCCACCAGCTGCAAAAACCTAACCCTTTGACTCCCTCACCCTTTCCACCAGCTTTCTGCAAGAAAGAAACTGGTGGATAGGGTGAGGGAGTCAAAGGGTTAATTTTTTTTGCTTTGCTATCACTGATGACAATGCAAGATGCTAGTGGGTAGCGTGAGTGAGAGAGTCAAAGAGTTTAACATTTTGTGTTTTTTGTGTTGACCATTGTATATAAGTGTGGTAGTGCTGGTCGTTGGTTTAATGTCTATTCACTGAAGTGATTTTAGACATAAAAAGGGTGAGGTGGTGACAAGGGTGTAGATGGAGAGAAAGGCAATTGGAGGAGGGGAGGACAATTTTCACAAATGAGTTTAAGTTACCGTAACCAAGAATTTAAACAGTAAACTTGCTAAACGTAACAACGAACATCAGTTCGAACAAGTTATAAATATTTCGCCACAGGACTTTTTGACAGGCCTTTGTGGTTTGTGTGTAAAATCACAAGATATCCAGTGTCTGGTCCTAGATATTTATGTCTATCTTGTCTGTTAAGTGCTGTGTGTCTTGTGTTAATGGTTTGTGTCTGTTAAGTGCTATGTGTCTTGTGTTAATGGTTTGTGTTGTGTGTTAAGTGCTATGTGTCTTGTGTTAATGGTTTGTTGTGTCTGTTAAGTGCTATGTGTCTTGTGTTAATGGTTTGTGTTGTGTGTTAAGTACTATGTGTCTTGTGTTAATGGTTTTGTGTCGTCTGTTAAGTGCTATGTGTCTTGTGTTAATGGTTTGTGTTGTCTGTTAAGTGCTATGTGTCTTGTGTTAATGGTTTGTGTCGTCTGTTAAGTACTATGTGTCTTGTGTTAATGGTTTGTGTTGTCTGTTAAGTGCTATGTGTCTTGTGTTAATGGTTTGTGTCGTCTGTTAAGTGCTATGTGTCTTGTGTTAATGGTTTGTGTTGTGTGTTAAGTGCTGTGTGTCTTGTGTTAATGGTTTGTGTTGTCTGTTAAGTGCTATGTGTCTTGTGTTAATGGTTTGTGTTGTGTGTTAAGTGCTGGTGTCTTGTGTTAATGGTTTGTGTTGTGTGTTAAGTGCTGTGTGTCTTGTGTTAATGGTTTGTGTTGTCTGTTAAGTGCTAAGTGTCTTGTGTTAATGGTTTGTGTTGTGTGTTAAGTGCTGTGTGTCTTGTGTTAATGGTTTATGTTGTCTGTTAAGTACTGTGGTCTTGTGTTAATGGTTTGTGTTGTGTGTTAAGTGCTATGTGTCTTGTGTTAATGGTTTGTGTCATGTGTTAAGTGCTATGTGTCTTGTGTTAATGGTTTGTGTTGTGTGTACTAGTGTGTCTTGTGTTAATGGTTTGTGTCATGTGTTAAGTGCTGTGTGTCTTGTGTTAATGGTTTGTGTTGTCTGTTAAGTGCTATGTGTCTTGTGTTAATGGTTTGTGTTGTGTGTTAAGTACTATGTGTCCTTGTGTTAATGGTTTGTGTCGTCTGTTAAGTGCTATGTGTCTTGTGTTAATGGTTTGTGTTGTGTGTTAAGTACTATGTGTCCTGTGTTAATGGTTTGTGTTGTGTTAAGTGCTGTTGTCTTGTGTTAATGGTTTGTGTTGTCTGTTAAGTACTATGTGTCTTGTGTTAATGGTTTATGTTGTCTGTTAAGTACTAGTGTGTCTTGTGTTAATGGTTTATGTTGTCTGTTAAGTACTATGTGTCTTGTGTTAATGGTTTGTGTTGTGTTAAGTACTGTGTGTCTTGTGTTAATGGTTTGTGTTGTGTTAAGTACTGTGTGTCTTGTGTTAATGGTTTGTGTTGTGTTAAGTACTAGTGTGTCTTGTGTTAATGGTTTGTGTTGTCTGTTAAGTACTATGTGTCTTGTGTTAATGGTTTGTGTTGTCTGTTAAGTACTATGTGTCTTGTGTTAATGGTTTATGTTGTCTGTTAAGTGCCGTGTGTCTTGTGTTAATGGTTTGTGTTGTGTGTTAAGTACTATGTTCTTGTGTAATGGTTTATGTTGTCTGTTAAGTACTATGTGTCTTGTGTTAATGGTTTGTGTTGTGTGTTAAGTACTATGTGTCTTGTGTTAATGGTTTGTGTGTCTGTTAAGTGCTATGTGTCTTGTGTTAATGGTTTGTGTCATGTGTTAAGTCTATGTGTCTTGTGTTAATGGTTTGTGTTGTGTTAAGTACTATGTGTCTTGTGTTAATGGTTTGTGTTGTGTGTTAAGTACTATGTCTTGTGTTAATGGTTTGTGTTGTTGTTAGTGCTATGTGTCTTGTGTTAATGGTTTGTGTTGTGTGTTAAGTGCTATGTGTCTTGTGTTAATGGTTTGTGTTGTGTGTTAAGTACTGTGTCTTGTGTTAATGGTTTGTGTTGTCTGTTAAGTGCTGTGTGTCTTGTGTTAATGGTTTGTGTCGTGTGTTAAGTGCTTGTGTCTTGTGTTAATGGTTTGTGTCGTGTGTTAAGTGCTGTGTGTCTTGTGTTAATGGTTTGTGTTGTGTTTAAGTACTATGTGTATTGTGTGAATGGTTTGTGTCGTGTGTTAAGTACTATGTGTCTTGTGTTAATGGTTTGTGTGTCTGTTAAGTGCTATGTGTCTTGTGTTAATGGTTTGTGTCTGTTAAGTACTATGTGTCTTGTGTTAATGGTTTGTGTTGTTGTTAAGTGCTATGTGTCTTGTGTTAATGGTTTGTGTTGTCTGTTAAGTGCTGTGTGTCTTGTGTTAATGGTTTGTGTTGTCTGTTAAGTGCTATGTGTCTTGTGTTAATGGTTTGTGTTGTGTGTTAAGTGCTATGTGTCTTGTGTTAATGGTTTGTGTCTGTTAAGTACTATGTGTCTTGTGTTAATGGTTTGTGTTGTGTGTTAAGTGCTATGTGTCTTGTGTTAATGGTTTATGTCATCTGTTAAGTGCTATGTGTCTTGTGTTAATGGTTTGTGTTGTCTGTTAAGTGCTTGTGTCTTGTGTTAATGGTTTGTGTTGTGTGTTAAGTACTATGTGTCTTGTGTTAATGGTTTATGTCGTTGTTAAGTACTATGTGTCTTGTGTTAATGGTTTGTGTTGTGTGTTAAGTGCTATGTGTCTTGTGTTAATGGTTGTGTTGTGTGTAAGTGCATATGTGTCTTGTGTTAATGTTTGGTTGTTGCTTAAGTGCTATGTGTCTTGTGTTAATGGTTTATGTCTTGACACTGCTAGATCTCTCAGCTGCTTTTGATACCATTGACCATCATGTCCTCCTAAAGAGACTCCAGTTTGCTTTTGGCATCTCTGGTACAGTGCTAAAATGGTTCACATCCTATCTGTCTCACCGAACACAATCTGTTTCCATCAAAGACTGCTGTTCTGGATACAAAGATTTAACTTGTGGTGTTCCACAAGGATCTGTGCTTGGACCTGTTCTTTTCATCCTCTATACAAAACCTCTTGCAGACCTGATTAAGTCTCACTCAATCAATTCCCAATCATTTGCCGACGACACTCAGCTGTATGTCTCTGCTCCTCCAACCAACATGTCACCATCAGTATCTTCCTTAGAAAAATGTATTCTTGACATCAAATCCTGGATGCTTCAAAATAAACTCAAACTCAATGATGACAAAACTGAAGCATTATTTCTTCATTCATCATCAAAACATCCTTCTCATCAGCAGCCTAAGTCCATATCAGTTTGTGGCAATGATGTCACCTTTTCTCCATCTGCTCGTAATCTTGGCTTTCAAATGACAGAGAACATGAGTGTCGACTTACACATTAAACATGTGTGCCGTTCAGCCTATCTTGAACTACGTCGCATTAGTTCAATTCGTCATCTCACCTCAGCTAATACCAAAAAAACTCTGGTATCTGCCCTTGTCTTGTCAAAATTAGATTACTGTAATTCAAT
>JAPXFY010000026.1:1029764-1074764 GCA_030674185.1 Monoplex corrugatus
CTGTAGATTGTTTCTTTTTGTTTTTGTATAGACAATTAGTAAACTGTATTATGAACATTGAATGTAGTTTTGTAGTGGAAAGAAAAATAGTGATAAAAACTACCTGAGCAAACTGTAAATACCTGAGGAGCACTTGGTGACATTTGGTGACCACTGTGAGTACTATCACATGGAAATGCTGTTAGACACTTTAGCTAAGCCATACTCTAATTCATTTCTCTTCCGTTTGTGTTGTGGTCATGTATAGGTGTGCTTCTCTTGTTTTCATATATATGTCACTTATTTATTCATGTTTGGTGACATCTTTGGTGACAATGACACGACAAGCAGTGGTTAGAAAGACATACTCACTTGGATATGGAAGTAAAGCATGTTTACCGACACCTGACAAATTTCTAGCTTTATATCTGATCAGACATACTCACAATGTACTCATGAACAGAGTAACCCTATTTTGGGGAAAAAGCTTGAGAAAATTCGAATCTAGGGGCAGTTCAGCTCTCTAGAATGCAAATACAAGAGGGTTAAACAGTAGATGTAAACAATCCATTGTTGTGTGTAGAATTAAACAATAGACAGAAGCAATCCATTGTTGTGTGTAGAATTAACTCACTCTATGCCATGAGTTTTTCCCCATGCTGATCCCTGAATACCCAGGGTTTGTATAGGTTAGGAAAAAAAATATATAACAATTATACATGAGCAGACAGACACAAAGTGGGGAGAAAAACTAAAATCTTCGTGCCAGTCATGCATAGGAAAGTGAATGAACCTCCATCAGTGCGACTCACTGTGCTTGACCCGCTGACTGCTCGCCTCTCCTGACGTGTACGCCCACCTCCCCCTTCCACTTCACTGTCGTCTGAAACTGGGTCACTGTCAGTTCCTCCTTGCTGGCAGCTTCCATCACTTGATACACTTTCACCATTATCTTTATCATACTCCTCGATGTCCAATCCTTCAGTGTGAAGCACTTCAATCACTTCAGCAGTAGTAAAACGCCGCCGTCGCGATCTACTTTGTTCGAAAACTCGTACTCGCCTGCGACGCCATTTTCGACACGAATGCAGATTAGCCATTCGTGTAGGTTGCCGAAGTCAATCGTTTCCTGACAAGTGTATGGCTACGGAATCTCACGAAGTAACTTTCCCTTTGACCCTTGACATGTTTGCAGTGACCAGTGTGGCTATGGTAGGCGTGCAGGATCTAAAGGGGAGCGTCGAAAAATTTTTAATTATCGAAACCGCTATAGCGTTCCGTCGTACGGAACCGTGCCTTTCATCATGACCAGCTATAGCGTTCCGTTGTACCGAGTGAGTTAAACAATCCATTGTTGTGTGTAGAATTAAACAGTAGACTTAAACAATCCATTGTTTGTAGAATTAAACAATAGACTTAAACAATCCATTGCGTGTAGAATTAAACAATAATTCACGTTGTTTGTAGACTTGATTAAATGATCATTCACATTGTTTGTAGACATAATTAAATGATCATTCAGATTGTGTGCAGACTTCATGAAACAGTGAAACAAATTGTGCAAAATAAACGATGATTGATGATGTGTTAATTGAGTGATGACATAAATTGCATGAAATAAACAATGATTGATGGCGTGTTAATTGAGTGATGACATGAATTACATGAAATAAATGATGATTGAAACAAACTGTGCAGAACCCCAGGAGCAGGACATTGAGGTAATGACCAGTTATCTGGGACAGCTGATTGTGGACAGGAACCTGGAGCACGTCGACATTCTCTTGAAGTTTTTATACAGGTGTGTGTGTTTGTATGTGAGTATGTGTGTGTGTGTGTGTGTGTGTGTGTGTGTGTGTGTGTGTGTGTGTGTGTGTGTGTGTGTGTGTGTATGTGTGTGTGTATGTGTGTGTGTATGTGTGTGTGTGTGTGTGTATGTGTGTGTATGCATGTTTCTGTGAGTGTGTATTTATGTGTTTGTGTGTGGTGTGTGTGTGTAGATGTGTGTGTGTGTGTTGCTTTTTCTATACAAGCGTGCGTGTGTTTACATAGTTTTGTTTAATTTTGTTTTTTTTCTGTACAGGTAGACAGTTGCGTATTTTTGTTTCTTTTGTTTTGTGTTTTTGTCTGTTTGGTTGTCTGACAGTGACTGGCAAGTCAGCTGTGTGTTTTGTTATTTTTGTGTGTTTGTTTGTCTGCCAGTGACTGGCAAGTCAGCTGTGTGTTTTGTGTTTTTGTCTGTTTGTCTGCCAGTGACTGGCAAGTCAGCTGTGTGTTTTGTGTTTTTGTCTGTTTGTCTGTCTGCCAGTGACTGGCAAGTCAGCTGTGTGTTTTGTTATTTTTGTGTGTTTGTTTGTCTGCCAGTGACTGGCAAGTCAGCTGTGTGTTTTGTGTTTTTGTCTGTTTGTCTGCCAGTGACTGGCAAGTCAGCTGTGTGTTTTGTGTTTTTGTCTGTTTGTCTGTCTGCCAGTGACTGGCAAGTCAGCTGTGTGTTTTGTTATTTTTGTGTGTTTGTTTGTCTGCCAGTGACTGGCAAGTCAGCTGTGTGTTTTGTGTTTTTGTCTGTTTGTCTGCCAGTGACTGGCAAGTCAGCTGTGTGTTTTGTGTTTTTGTCTGTTTGTCTGCCAGTGACTGGCAAGTCAGCTGTGTGTTTTGTGTTTTTGTCTGTTTGTTTGTCTGCCAGTGACTGGCAAGTCAGCTGTGTGTTTTGTGTTTTTGTCTGTTTGTCTGCCAGTGACTGGCAAGTCAGCTGTGTGTTTTGTGTTTTTGTCTGTTTGTCTGCCAGTGACTGGCAAGTCAGCTGTGTGTTTTGTGTTTTTGTCTGTTTGTCTGCCAGTGACTGGCAAGTCAGCTGTGTGTTTTGTGTTTTTGTCTGTTTGTCTGCCAGTGACTGGCAAGTCAGCTGTGTGTTTTGTGTTTTTGTGTGTTTGTCTGCCAGTGACTGGCAAGTCAGCTGTGTGTTTTGTTATTTTTGTCTGTTTGTCTGCCAGTGACTGGCAAGTCAGCTGTGTGTTTTGTGTTTTTGTCTGTTTGTCTGCCAGTGACTGGCAAGTCAGCTGTGTGTTTTGTGTTTTTGTGTGTTTGTCTGCCAGTGACTGGCAAGTCAGCTGTGTGTTTTGTTATTTTTGTCTGTTTGTCTGCCAGTGACTGGCAAGTCAGCTGTGTGTTTTGTGTTTTTGTCTGTTTGTCTGCCAGTGACTGGCAAGTCAGCTGTGTGTTTTGTGTGTCTGTTTGTCTGCCAGTGACTGGCAAGTCAGCTGTGTGTTTTGTTATTTTTGTGTGTTTGTTTGTCTGCCAGTGACTGGCAAGTCAGCTGTGTGTTTTGTGTTTTTGTCTGTTTGTCTGCCAGTGACTGGCAAGTCAGCTGTGTGTTTTGTTATTTTTGTCTGTTTGTCTGCCAGTGACTGGCAAGTCAGCTGTGTGTTTTGTTATTTTTGTCTGTTTGTCTGCCAGTGACTGGCAAGTCAGCTGTGTGTTTTGTGTTTTTGTCTGTTTGGTTGTCTGCCAGTGACTGGCAAGTCAGCTGTGTGTTTTGTGTTTTTGTCTGTTTGTTTGTCTGCCAGTGACTGGCAAGTCAGCTGTGTGTTTTGTTATTTTTGTCTGTTTGTCTGCCAGTGACTGGCAAGTCAGCTGTGTGTTTTGTGTTTTTGTCTGTTTGTCTGCCAGTGACTGGCAAGTCAGCTGTGTGTTTTGTGTTTTTGTCTGTTTGTCTGCCAGTGACTGGCAAGTCAGCTGTGTGTTTTGTGTTTTTGTCTGTTTGTCTGCCAGTGACTGGCAAGTCAGCTGTGTGTTTTGTGTTTTTGTCTGTTTGTCTGCCAGTGACTGGCAAGTCAGCTGTGTGTTTTGTGTTTTTGTCTGTTTGTCTGCCAGTGACTGGCAAGTCAGCTGTGTGTTTTGTGTTTTTGTATTTTGTGTCTTGTTTCAATCAAGTCACAGTCACATCGTTCTTTGTCAACCCTGACCGCAAAGTAAAACATTTAACCTGCAGGAAGCTGGTGGATAGTGTGAGGGAATCCAAGAGTTACATTTTTGCTGGAAGATAAACAAAGTGGAAGTGGAAAAAAATTTCACAGGGCTGTCTGTGATGTAAACTTTAATCAGTCCTAAACAGTTCATAGTCTTCTGTCAACACAATCCTAAATTATTTGTAAGCAGTCAACAGCTTTGCTGTTACAAATGAATGAAATATGTATATATGGTTCAGACAATATCTACCTCACTTACACACAAACAACAGACTACAGGAGGCCATTCCGGACCCACCTATCCTTGGACAAAGGAACAGCTGTTCCTTAAGGAAGCTATTGATGCCATCTGCCCTTCCCTCTCCCACAACTGATGGACAGCCAGGTTTTTTTTAAATGTGACAGGGACCACTGCTTAATTTGTGACAATCATGTTGTACAAACCACAACTTTCACAAGCTCAGTCACCTTGGAAACTTTTACCATCCGATCCAACATGTGCTGTGAAACTACCAACCTAGTATATCTCCTATTCTGTGTCAAGTGCGCCAAATATAATTATAATAATAATTACAATATTTATATAGCGCAAAATCTTGATAAAATCAAATCTAAGCGCTGAAGCAGACACACACGCAAGCACGCACGCACGCACGCACGCCCACACACGCACGCACACACACACACACACACACACACACACACACACACACACACACACACACACACACACCACGCATGGCAATAAATGGGGAGAAAGAATAAAAGCAATAAAAGCAAGAATAAAACCAATGGAAAATTATAGAGAGCATAGCATATACAATTATATATTATAACCATGTGATTCCCTCCGAGCGGAGACAGGCTGCAAAGGGGGGGGGGGGGGGGGGGGGGGGGGGGGGTTGAGTGAGGTTAGGATTTTATGCGGAGGAGAAAAGGTGAGTTTTGAGAGCGGACTTGAAGGAGACAAAAGTAGGTTGCTGACGGACTGAGAGAGGAAGTTTGTTCCAGGAGAGTGGACCAGAAACAGAGAAGGCTCGTGGACCATAGGTATTGAGCTTAGTGCGTGGAAAGCGAAAAGTCAGAGGATCGGAGGCAGAGCGGAGGGTACGTGAGGGAAGATAGATCTCAAGTAGGCTTGACAGGTAATCGGGGGCTGCGTTATTGAGGCTTTTGTAGCACATGGTGTCTAGTTTGTACTGTATGCGCTTTGATACAGGGAGCCAGTGAAGTTGTGCCAGGAGAGGAGATATGTGGTCAGCTTTTTTCTTTTTGAGTACAAGGCGTACAGCATTGTTTTGAATGCGCTGTAGGATGTGAATGGTGGAGGCAGGAAGACCAGACAGGAGTGAATTGCAATAGTCAATGCGAGACATTATGAAGGAGAGAACGAGTTTTGCAGTTGTTTCGACAGAGAGATACTTCCTGATCAGCCTTATACGATGGAGATGATAGTAGCAGGATCTGGCAGTTTGAGTAACAAAGTTGTTCATGGAGAGGGTAGAGTCAATGCAGACACCAAGGTTTTTAGCTGAATCAGAAATTGGGACTGATGTGTTACATAATGGGAGAGAAAGAGGAGGCAGCTGAGAAAGTTTCTGACGGGTGCCAATGAGGATAGCTTCTGTTTTGTTGTCATTAAGCTGAAGTCTATTGTGTGTCATCCAGTTCTTAATGTCCGAGTAACACTCAGTGGTGCGAGTCAACAGGCGCTGTATATTATCAGGTGAGTCACTGTCTTGAAGTTGGGTGTCATCAGCATAGAAGTGGTGTTTTATAGAATGGGAGTTGATACATCAATACATTGGTGAAACAAAAAACTCCCTGTGTGTTTTTGTGTGTGTGTGTGTGTGTGAGTGTGCGTGCGTGCGTGTGTGTGTGTGTGTGCGTGCGTGTGTGTGTGTGTGCGTGTGTGTGTGTGCGTGTGTGTGTGTGTGTGTGTGTATGTGTGTGAGGGTGTGAATAGGGGCGACTATATGTTTGTGTGTACATTCATGCCCCACGTGATTTTATGTCATATTTTAAAGGAAGTGAGATGAATTCTCTAATGTAGATGAGATCATACGATTTTATTGTCATTTTACCCTGAGGAAGGCCAAGGGCCGAAATATTGGAGAAAAAAAAAAAGAAAAGAAAAAAGTATATATAAGCTACGCACAAAAAGTTAAGGATCACTTGCACAAAAATTCATAACTTTCAAAATAAGAAAGCCAATGCGTTGAAGTTTGGCAAACATTTAATTCCATGCTTTAGTGATAACGATACACAATTGCCTTCAATTTCGAGCAATCGTTTGGTGTGTACATTTGATCAAAGTGGGTACGTATCGAAATTTGATTTCCCAAAGTCATTGAAATCACAAGACAGGGCATTCTGATGCTCCCAAAAGTTCAGTAATGCGTGTAACCGCCATGGCTGTTCTGGCACTCGACGCAGCGAGTCCTCATCGAGTTGACCAGGTTGGTGAAGATCCTCAGCCTGCAGCATCTGGTAGAGGTGTTGGGCATCCCTGGGAGGGGGGTGGTTGCTCCTCACTTTGCGATCCAGCTCATCCCAGAGGTTCTCAATCGGGTTGAGATCGGGATTGCATGCTGGCCACTCCATTCTGTTGACTCCAGACTGCTGCAGGAAGTCGTTGACCACCCTTGCCCTGTGGGGGCGAGCGTTGTCATCCTGGTAGACAGCCGTCGGTCCCATCTGCTGCAGTGTAGGCACAGCCAGCGGTCGAAGGATCTCATCCCGGTATCGGAGGCCAGTCAGGTTACCCTGTACATGATACAAGGGTGTTCTGTGGTGAAGGCTGAAGGTCCCCCAGACCATTACAGAACCTCCACCAAAGGCCACCTTTTCTTGGACAGTGGTGTCAATAAAGCGTTGCCCTGGGCGCCTCCAGACCCTCAGTCGGCCGTCGTTGTGGTTCATGGTGAAGCGTGATTCATCACTGAACAGGACCTGGGACCATTGCTGACGTGTCCACCTCACGTGACGTCTGCAGAAGTCGCGGCGTGCTGCCCTATGGGCTGGAGTTAAGCGTGGCCGTACAGCTGGGCGACGAGAACGGAGTTTAAACCCATGAAGGCGGTTCCGTATGGTCTGCTGGCTGATGTTGATGTTAGTAGCCACCCTCAGCTGCCTTCGAATGATGCTGGAAGAGGCTGTTCTTGTCTGCAGGGCTTGTCGTTCAATGAGACGATCTTCACGTGGGTTTGTCTTCTTCGGTCGACCAGATCTGCGTCTTTCATGACCCTCCCAGTGGCTGTGAAGCGTTGAATCAGTCTGACAATGACCGAGATGGACACCTGAAGTCGCCTGGCCACTTCTCGCTTGGGAACACCATCTTGGAACCATGCAACAGCTCGTCCCCTCTCAAACTCGCTCAATTTTCGTCGTGGAGGCATTGTCAGATCAGGCCTACTACTGGTGGAATGTCTTCTTAGAAAGCCAAGCAAGAGACAGCATCTCACACATAAACAGCAGTGCTTGCACGTGCATAATGGTTTTTCCATCTGGCTTGTGCAATGTGTTCAGGCAGAACGGTCCAAAACAAGGTCCTTTTCCGCAAGTTTCCGCTTTTCCGTTTGCGGCCAAGCTCAGTACTAGAGAATCCCGTGCAATTTTCGCACTAACACAACATCGCCCACTTACAGCTGAACAAGAATTCATAACAATTTGGCTGGACTGAGAAATAAATAACAGTAGCGAACTGAGTTTATTACGCACCTGTTTTCTCATAGTGATCCTTAACTTTTTGTGCGTAGCTTATATATAATATGTAATAGTAAAGTGGTTGAATAATGGACCGTATGCAGAGAGCGTTTGCCTGATTAGATGAATACCTGTATAAGCCCTGAACAGGGTCAGGTACCCAGTCACAGCTGGGTGGATTGATGGCTACCAGTAAACAGTTTTTGTTGTTAAAAGCCACAGACTGCTGGAGGCAGGAGTGTGCCTCCTCCCCAACCAGGCCCCAAAGTGAAATTGAAACTATGTGAAAAAAATAAAATGACCAGCGAATGAAGAGTAAGTAGAACAGAAAACGTCGTGGTCATGTGACACGTAATGTTCCCACAATTCTGTTGCAGGAAGATTGTGCTGCAGGAGAGGTTACCATGGAAACAGTGGTTACGCAGTATGGTGTGTCATACCCAGGAGGTGGTGAAGGTGGCCTATGGCAGTTGTCTGAACACACGCTATATGTCTGACTTCTGATCACTGTGTGTGTGTGTGTGTGTGTGTGTGTGTGTGTGTGGCGATATCAATTCTTGAGTCCACAGACCTGTCAAGGAACAAAGCATCCCTCGTATGAGGTTCATGTGAAATGATGCTAGATGTCTTTTGTCTGATCAAATTTTTCACTTGTTTGTGTGTGTGTATATTTGTGTGTGTGTGTGTGTAGTTGTGTGTGTGTGTTTCTACATGTATGTGAGAGAGAGAGAGAGAGAGAGAATACATTCAGAGAGTGAATAAGAGAGAAGAGAAAAGAAGAGAATCATGTTTGGTGTGACAGACTTTTAACCCTTCAGGACACTGGTGCTTGAGGCCATCACCATTCGTTTTTTGTTTTTTTTCTCTTTTTTTAAGGATCATTGTACTCAGGGAGGTTACCTTTGTGCTCACCTTTTTTTTTGTCCCATTTTCTATGTCACTTTATTGGCCACAGTAGCTGGTAATTTTTAATTTATTTTACATTGCGATGATGATGATGTCGATGAAGATGATAATCATGGTGCTATGGAGTTCCATCTAGGATTGAGACTGCGTGACAGGGCTGTACTATCATGATATATCCTGGCGTCAACCAGGCCTGAGAGATTCAGACACCTGCGGTGCTGGTCAGAAGATTTGAGCAACACTCTCATTGGCGCTTCCGCGAAGTGGATGAGACTCAACTCTGTGGTCCCAGTCTTCCCAGTGAGCCGATAACACGCTCAGCTCTCGACAGGAGCTGCTTAGAGCCGAAAAATCCCACAATGATATATTTTTGAAGGGACTGATGGGATTCGAACCCACAACTTGCCAGTCGGTAGTCGTTGCATTAACCACTACTCCACGGCGACTTGTTGCTGTCACCATTCCTACCTGTGGATGTTAAGAAAATGTACAAAATGGGCGGCCACATCAAAATCACCACTATGCTCATATTTGTGGACAGATGTGTCATGTTGGAAGAGGACAGATGTGTCATGTTGGAAGGGGACAGATGTGTCATGTTGGAAGGGGACAGATGTGTCATGTTGGAAGGGACAGATGTGTCATGTTGGAAGGGGACAGATGTGTCATGTTGGAAGGGGACACGTGTCATGTTGGAATGGAAAGATGTGTCATGTTGGAAGGGGACAGTGTCATGTTGGAAGAGGAAGATGTGTCATGTTGGAAGGGGACACATGTCATGTTGGAAGGGACAGATGTGTCATGTTGGAAGAGGACAGATGTGTCATGTTGGAAGAGGACAGATGTGTCATGTTGGAAGGGGACAGATGTGTCATGTTGGAAGGGGACACGTTGTCATGTTGGAAGGGGACAGATGTGTCATGTTGGAAGGGGACAGATGTGTCATGTTGGAAGGGAAAGATGTGTCATGTTGGAAGGGGACAGATTGTCATGTTGGAAGGGGACACGTGTCATGTTGGAAGGGACATGTGTCATGTTGGAAGGGGACACGTGTCATGTTGGAAGGGGCAGATGTGTCATGTTGGAAGGGGACACATGTGTCATGTTGGAAGGGACACATGTGTCATGTTGGAAGGGGACAGATGTGTCATGTTGGAAGGGGACACGTGTTCATGTTGGAAGAGGACATGTGTCATGTGGAAGAGGAAAGATGTGTCATGTTGGAAGGGGACAGTGTGTCATGTTGGAAGGGGACAGGTGTGTCATGTTGGAAGGGGACACATGTGTCATGTTGGAAGGGACAGATGTGTCATGTTGGAAGGGGACAGTGTGTCATGTTGGAAGGGGACATGTGTTCATGTTGGAAGGGAACAGGTGTGTCATGTTGGAAGGGGACACATGTGTCATGTTGGAAGGGGACAGGTGTGTCATGTTGGAAGGGGACAGATGTGTCATGTTGGAAGGGGACCATGTGTCATGTTGGAAGGGGACAGGTGTGTCATGTTGGAAGGGGACAGTGTGTCATGTTGGAAGGGGACATGTGTCATGTTGGAAGGGGACACGTGTCATGTATGGAAGAGGGAACAGATGTGTCATGTTGGAAGGGGAAAGATGTGTCATGTTGGAAGGGGACAGATGTGTTATGTGTCATGTTGGAAGGGGACACATGTCATGTTGGAAGGGGACAGATGTGTCATGTTGGAAGAGGACAGATGTGTCATGTTGGAAGGGGACACATGTGTCATGTTGGAAGGGGACAGATGTGTCATGTTGGAAGGGGACAGATGTGTCATGTTGGAAGGGGACACATGTGTCATGTTGGAAGGGGACACATGAAGTATTGTCAGATTTTGTGTGGTCATAACAATGTAGGAATGACGTGGTTCAAAAAAAGGACACAGTTTGTAAACAAACACTGTCACACATTGCTGCTGGTCACTTCATTGTCCATTTTTTGCTTCAGAATTATCATCACTCGGGTTGAGATCTGAATTGTTTGACTGTTTGTAGTTATCACTGTCCATGAAAAGTTAAAGAAAAATTTCTCCACCTTAATGTCTATGGTGTTTTAACAATTTCAGCGAAAAAAAAATTACAGAAAGACTGACACACAATTCACGCAGTGGCTTTGAGACTAGTAAAGGGAAATAACTCGAATATAACTAAATTGAGAGATAATGGCTACAGAGGAGTTGCTTAGTAACACAACTAACATGGACCGCAAGAATAATGCAGTACAAAGCAGAAAAATGAAAAACAACCCAAAACTTAACAGCACGCAAACTGGAAACACACAAACCTGATTACAAGTATATCATGAATAACATCATGCTAAACTGAACTCAGGAACCTGATTACAAGTATATCATGAATAACATCATGCTAAACTGAACTCAGGAACCTGATTACAAGTATATCATGAATAACATCATGCTAAACTGAACTCAGGAACCTGATTACAAGTATATCATGAATAACATCATGCTAAACTGAACTCAGGAACCTGATTACAAGTATATCATGAATAACATGCTAAACTGAACTCAGGAACCTGATTACAAGTATATCATGAATAACATGCTAAACTGAACTCAGGAATCTGATTACAAGTATATCATGAATAACATCATGCTAAACTGAACTCAGGAACCTGATTACAAGTATATCATGAATAACATCATGCTAAACTGAACTCAGGAATCTGATTACAAGTATATCATGAATAACATCATGCTAAACTGAACTCAGGAATCTGATTACAAGTATATCATGAATAACATCATGCTAAACTGAAACTCAGGAACCTGATTACAAGTATATCATGAATAACATCATGCTAAACTGAAACTCAGGAACCTGATTACAAGCACAAGATAGATGAATGCTCTTATTTTCTGCTGCTAAATGGTGTAAGTGTTAATGTGGCCTCCATGCAATTCGAAAGCTTTATATTAGAACCATACCAACTTTCTCAGCAGAAGCAATGTTAGGTTATTCAGGCCTGTTTTTGTGTCTATTTTGATATCCTTATTTATGTTGACATTTGCATTCAGGTGTGTTGTTTTTATACCACCCGGTGATATTTTGGACAGAGTGGTCAATGCCAGGGGCATCTCTTTAGATTAGGTGCATGAATGATTAATATATGAATCATGTTTCTTTCTGGGTGTTTTCTTTCTTTCCAGTGAGATAATTATGATGTATTTCTTGATGTGTGACAGCCCTGATATAATTATGATGTATTTCTTGATATGGTGACAGCCCTGATATAATTATGATGTATTTCTTGATATGGTGACAGCCCTGATATAATTATGATGTATTTCTTGATGTGGTGACAGCCCTGATATAATTATGATGTATTTCTTGATGTGGTGACAGCCCTGATATAATTATGATGTATTTCTTGATATGGTGACAGCCCTGATATAATTATGAGTGTATTTCTTGATATGGTGACAGCCCAGACATAATTATGATGTATTTCTTGATGTGGTGACAGCCCTGATATAATTATGATGTATTTCTTGATATGGTGACAGCCCTGATATAATTATGATGTATTTCTTGATATGGTGACAGCCCTGATATAATTATGATGTATTTCTTGATGTGGTGACAGCCCTGATATAATTATGATGTATTTCTTGATGTGGTGACAGCCTGATATAATTATGATGTATTTCTTGATATGGTGACAGCCCTGATATAATTATGATGTATTTCTTGATGTGGTGACAGCCCTGATATAATTATGATGTATTTCTTGATATGGTGACAGCCCTGATATAATTATGATGTATTTCTTGATGTGGTGACAGCCCTGATATAATTATGATGTATTTCTTGATTGGTGACAGCCCTGATATAATTATGATGTATTTCTTGATGTGGTGACAGCCCTGATATAATTATGATGTATTTCTTGATATGGTGACAGCCCTGATATAATTATGATGTATTTCTTGATGTGGTGACAGCCCTGATATAATTATGATGTATTTCTTGATATGGTGACAGCCCTGATATAATTATGATGTATTTCTTGATATGGTGACAGCCCTGATATAATTATGATGTATTTCTTGATGTGGTGATAGCCCAGATATAATTATGATGTATTTCTTGATATGGTGATAGCCCAGATATAATTATGATGTATTTCTTGATGTGGTGACAGCCCTGATATAATTATGATGTATTTCTTGATATGGTGACAGCCCTGATATAATTATGATGTATTTCTTGATGTGGTGACAGCCCTGATATAATTATGATGTATTTCTGATGTGGTGACAGCCCTGATATAATTATGATGTATTTCTTGATATGGTGACAGCCCTGATATAATTATGATGTATTTCTTGATATGGTGACAGCCCTGATATAATTATGATGTATTTCTTGATATGGTGACAGCCCTGATATAATTATGATGTATTTCTTGATATGGTGACAGCCCTGATATAATTATGATGTATTTCTTGATATGGTGACAGCCCTGATATAATTATGATGTATTTCTTGATATGGTGATAGCCCAGATACGGCTGTGTGTTGTCAGCTGGGCTTTAAACAACAGTAACAATAAAAGCTTTGTCAATAATGAATCATCCTGGCTGGCCATTATACTGACATATTTAGCATATTGTAAATAGGGTGAGGGCCTCAAACTGATTCATGTAGAGAGCTTTGACAAAGAATTAAGACATTGTGATTGTGACGGGGTTTTATCTTGTTTCTAAGCAGCAAATGTTTACATTTGTGTGTGAAATGGAAGGGTTTTTTGACTTAGGAAGTAGCTCGAACCAGAAGAACAAGAAAACCAATATAAGCGCGTATCCAACGAGACAAAACAAAACAAGCGCAAATTTTCGGCCAACTAGCCTTTGTCAAGCGCGAACGCACGGTCACAAACAGATCACAGACACCAAACAATGGATAATAAAAACGGGACTAAAAACTTCCCTGCCGCCTCGTCCAGTGGGTAACACACACATTCCATTTCTTACCCACTGGACGAGGCGGCAGGGAAATTTTTAGTCCCGTTTTTATTATCCATAGTTTGGTGTCTGTGATCTGTTTGTGACCGTGCGTTCGCGCTTGACAAAGGCTAGTTGGCCGAAAATTTGCGCTTGTTTTGTTTTGTCTTGTCTCGTTGGATACGCGCTTATATTGGTTTTCTTGTTCTTCTGGTTCGTGTTTGCTTGGGCGCGGGCAGTCACACTTGTTTTGGATCTTAGGAAGAAGCTCTCAAACTGATTCAGAGAGAGGGTTGTGGTAAAAAATTTGGACATTGTCAGTCCAGTATTCTCAGTGGGGCAGAAAACAATGAAGCACTGTGGTAGGGAACCTGTGTGGAAGTATGGAGAATGTTATGGAAAAGTGTGTGGAAAGTTTTTGTTTTGTGGCCGATGTCTATTGTTTGGGATTTCTTATAACAAGAAATTTGTCGGGAATATACACTTCAGATAAATTATCTTTAAAGTTCATTTCTTATAACAAGAAATTTGTCGGGAATATACACTTCAGATAAATTATCTTTAAAGTTCATTTCTTATAACAAGAAATTTGTC
The DNA here is from genome assembly GCA_030674185.1 of Monoplex corrugatus. Lineage (NCBI taxonomy): Eukaryota > Metazoa > Mollusca > Gastropoda > Littorinimorpha > Ranellidae > Monoplex > Monoplex corrugatus. The sequence continues at coordinate 1,043,896 of JAPXFY010000026.1, forward strand.
GGGAATATACACTTCAGATAAATTATCTTTAAAGTTCATTTCTTATAACAAGAAATTTGTCGGGAATATACACTTCAGATAAATTATCTTTAAAGTTCATTTCTTTATAACAATATAATTTTGTCGGGATATACACTTCAGATAAATTATCTTTAAAGTTCATTTCGTATCCATGAAATTTGTGTCGGATATACACTTGATAATTTGTTTAAGTTCATTTGTATATCAGATTGTGTTGTGTGATTCATGTCAGTTTGTTTTTGAGTGTCATATTGTTATATTGTGTAGTTTGTGTGGTCATCCATTCAGATTGATATTGTTGTGTTTGTGTGTCAGCTCCAGTGAATATTGAGTTTGTGGTTGTTGTTTGTGGTTGTTGTGTGTAGCTCCAGTGGTTGATATTGTGTGTGGTGTGTGTTCAGCTCCAGTGAATTGATATTGTGTGTGTGTGTTGTAGCTCCAGTGAGTTGATATTGTGTGTGTGTGTTGTGTCAGCTCCAGTGAGTTGATATTGTGTGTGGGTGTGTGTTGTCAGCTCCAGTGGTTGATATTGTGTGTGGGTGTGTTGGTGTCAGCTCCAGGTGAGGTTTGTATATTGTTTGTGTGTGGTGGTGTGTGTCAGCTCCAGTGGGTTGATATTGTGTGTGGGTGGTGTGTGTCAGCTCCAGTGAGTTGATATTGTGTGTGTGGTGTGTGTGTGTGTGTGTGTCAGCTCCAGTGAGTTGATATTGTGTGGTGTGTGGTGTCAGCTCAGTGGTTGATATTGTGTGTGGTGTGTGTGTTCAGCTCCAGTGAGTTGATATTGTGTGTGGGTGTGTGTGTCAGCTCCAGTGGTTGATATTGTGTGTGTGTGTGTGTGTGTGTTGTGTCAGCTCCAGTGAGTTGATATTGTGTGTGGGTGTGGTGTGTCAGCTCCAGTGAGTTGATATTGTGTGTGGTGTGTGTGTGGTGTCAGCTCCAGTGAGTTGATATTGTGTGTGTGTGGTGTGTTCAGCTCCAGTGAGTTGATATTGTGTGTGGGTGTGGGTGTCAGCTCCAGTGAGTTGATATTGTGTGTGTGTGTGTGTCAGCTCCAGTGAGTTGATATTGTGTGTGTGTGGGTGTCAGCTCCAGTGAGTTGATATTGTGTGTGTGTGGTGTCATCTCCAGTGAGTTGATATTTGTGTGTGGTGTGTGTGTGTCAGACTCCAGTGAGTTGATATTTGTGTGGGTGTGTGGTGTCAGCTCCAGTGAGTTGATATTGTGTGTGTGTGGTGTCAGCTCCAGTGATTGATATTGTGTGTGGGTGGGTGTCAGCTCCAGTGAGTTGATATTGTGTGTGGGTGTGTGTGTTCAGCTCCAGTGAGTATCAGAACAAGTGAAACAGTTTGATGTTTGATGCTGCTGAGGTGGCCTGGTTTTCAGTATTGTTCTGATGTGTGCTAACACATACACACACACACACACACACACACACACCACACACACACACACACACACACACACACACACACACACACACACACACACACACACACACAAACATACGCACACATACATGAATCTGGATGAAATAGCTGAGACACCATCCACAACGCCTATCCTACATGGGAAATGCTAAAAGCCACTTTTGATATTGATTATACAGATGCTAAGAAATATGAAAACGTCAACATTTTGATATGCACAGCAAGAGAACACGTCGATGAAAAATATCGTACCCATCTCCATATTTTTACCGATGGTCAGTCTTAGAAAATAAATGTGCTGGAGCAGCATTTTATGTTCCAAAAATTTAAAATAAAAAGTCATTTTTCATTGGGGCAAATATATCTATCTTTTCAAGCGGAATTAGTCGCTATTTTACAAGCGTTGCATTATCTAGTAAACCTTACGCATGTATTTTTCAAAGTAGTTCCCTTTGTTGGTTCAAAATCTGTATTTATGCCTTGCAGTCTTTGATACAGACACAAGACCTGATATAATTACTGAGGCAAATCATCTTATACATCGTTTAAGGATAAAGGTAGGCCCTACAGATCTCAGTTTGTGCTGGGTGCTTTCTCATGTTGGTCTTCACGGCAACGAAGTAGTTACAGAGCAGCTAAGCAAGGTGCACACAACTCTGAAAATACTATAGAAGTATGTAATACTTCGTAAAAGAAGCTTGCAACTTGTTAGAATCAGCCTCATGGATTCGTTTTCATGAACATTTCCATGAAAAGTTTGTGTCGCAACAAATGATAAAACTTTCATTCAAAATGTATGTAAAAAATTGCAGTATTCTTCCATATATCATTTGAGATCGATTGTTGCTGTTCATTTTCTATTCAGCTAAACGCATTGAAAACAAAATACTGTAAAAATGTCGTGTATTTGCGGCGAACAATTCACACTGTTTCACTGTCTGTTTTACTGCAAAAGGCTGTGCTCTTTTGTACCAAAAATGTTTACACAAGAAAATTATTCTAAAACTCATTTGAAAAAAGTAACTTCCGATCAATTTTTGTCAAGAAAATAAGAGGAAGCAGGGAGAATTTTATAATATAATCAAAGGACACAACTCTTGAGAATTTCTCCATGTTGTATGGAACTTCTCAAATCTAACACAGCTTACGCTACCCACTCAGCTAGCATAGAAGCAGATACAAGTACAAAAACAGCAAGCTCAGAACACTCCTCAAAAAAGGAGCGCCCAAGCCTACTTTATACTCTGCAACCCTACACAAACTATGAGAGAGGAGAGAAATACATACCAATAATTTGGTGTTATGTTCAAGATTGACATAGTCTTTTATTTTTGAACTGACCAAAACACATACATAGACAAGACAGAACATATAAAATGGTTGCTTCCAAGGTATATAGGTAATACAAAGAAAATAAGAGGTTCACGGTCTTTAATGCATTACTTTAAGTTTATGAAGTTTGTACTTCAGCGTTAAATTTTCCCTTCACAATTGTTGATGTTAATTGTTAGTGTTAAGTTCTTGTTCCATAATTCTATTTTCCACCTACTTATGTCAGTACCTACCTACTTACTCTGTCTCCCCTCTGCCCAAATCCAACCTGCCCATCTCTCATCCTCTTTTTTTTTCTCCCCGCTCAGGACCAGACAACATTACTACAGAGATGATTGAAGCCCTGAAGGAATTTGGCATAGAAAAAATAACAGTCCTCCTAAATGAAATTTACGACATTGGAAAAATCCCCAAAGATATGTCAAAATCAATTTTCATTGCACTTCCAAAGAAGACAGGGGCTATAGAATGCGAACTCCATCGCACAATCAGTTTGATGAGTCATGTAACAAAAATCCTGTTAAGAATAATCATGATGAGGACAAGGAATAGAATCAAAAGAGAAATAGCAGAAGAACAGTATGCCATATACATCCTAAGAACTATCATAGAAATGTCAATTGAGATGAATAAGGATTTGTATTTATGCTTTGTTGACTACACCAAGGCTTTCGATCAGGTAAGACATGATGAATTGATCAACCAACTGGAGAGACTCAATATTGATGGAAAAGATCTACGAATAATCAGAAATATGTACTGGGAACAAACAGCTGCAATGAGAATAGAAAACAATATAAGCTCTTTCCAAAACATCAAAAGAGGAGTCAGGGTTGTGTTTTGTCACCAGATCTGTTTTCACTTTACAGCGAAAACATCATGAGAAACCTAGAAGAAGACCCTAGATTAAAGGTTGGAGGGAAAATGATAAACAACATTTGATACGCAGATGACTCCATGCAGAAAATGAAAGGGACCTACAAAACCTTGTGAATATACTATAAATAGAAAGCAAAGGTAAGGGGTTGGAACTAAACAGCAGGAAGACTGAAGTCATGGTGATCAGTAAAAAACATGAAATCCCGTCATGCAAAATAACAGCAAATAGCACAACCTTGACACAGGTTGATAAATTCAAGTACCTGGGAACGGTCATTTCATCAGACGGCAGATGCACATCAGAAATAGCCGGCAGAATCGGCCAAGCCAAAACAGCATTCAAGAAGATGACAAGCATTCTTACCAACAAATGCCTATCAATTAACATCAGGAAGAGAGTTCTTGAATGTTATATAGAACCAATACTGTTGTACGGATGTGAGGCATGGACAGTCAACAAGCAAAGTCAGAACAAGATTGAGGCAGACGAGATGTGGTTTCTAAGAAGAATGTTGAGAGTTCCATGGACAGCAAAGAAAACAAACGAGACAGCCTTGATGGAGGCAGACACAAGTAGATCACTCATAAGGAAGATTAGGAAAAGACAGGCAGCATTTATAGGCCATTTTATGAGGAAGGGGGATTTGGAACACCTGGTCACAACGGGAAAGCTGGAGGGAAAGAGAGCACCAGGTAGACCCAGGGAGAAAATGCTGGACGGACTTGCAGAGTAGCTGCGGATGAAGAGGGTGGGGGAGATGCTAGGGGCAACGAGAGATAGCGACAGAGGGAAGTCCATGATCGCCAACGCCATGCGGCAGGGCACCTGATAATGATGATAAATATCACTCATAGTGAAAAGACGTTAAATCAAAGAATGAACACACATACATGCATGTACACTCACATACACACACACATATGCACACACACACACACACACACACACACACACATACCACACACACACACACACACACACACACACACACACACACACACACACACCATACCATCCACCACCACCACCACTATTATCACTCAACAGGAACTCACATGTGCCATTGTATAGAATGAATGAATGATATGTATTGAATAGAATCAAATTATTATGTGTGAAATGGATAGCAGGGTGTGAACTGTGCTTCTGTGTTGTGATACAGAAAAATAAAAATTTGAAAAAGATTGTTCAAGGGCTTTGGTGTTCTGTTCTGTTTTGATTTTGATGCATGCACAGTAAGAAGATGTGAGAGAGTGTGTGTGTGTGTGTGTATGGACGAAGGTGAGTAGTCAAGACACTCACATGAGTCCAGAGCCACATGCTTAACAGGATGAGTGTACACCAGCTCTGCATCCTCTGTGTATGTGTACAAGGTCGTGTGTATGCATGTGTGTGTGTGTGGTCGTATGTGTGTGCGTGTGTATGTTTGTGTGTGTCTCTACATGGCATGTGTGTGTGTGTATATGTGGTCGTGTGTGTGTATGTGTGTGTGTATACATGGTCGTGTGTGTGTATGTATGTGGTTATGTGTGTGTATACATGGTCGTGTGTGTGTGTGTGTGTATGTATGTGGTTGTGTATGTGTGTATACATGGTCGTGTGTGTGTGTATGTGGTTGTGTGTGTGTGTATACATGGTCGTGTGTGTGTGTGTATGTATGTGGTTGTGTGTGTGTGTATACATGGTCGTGTGTGTGTGTGTATGTATGTGGTTGTGTGTGTGTGTATACATGGTCGTGTGTGTGTAGTGGTTGTGTGTGTGTGTATACATGTCGTGTGTGTGTGTGTTGTTGTTGTGTGTGTGTATACATGGTCGTGTGTGTGTGTGTAGTGTGGTTGTGTGTGTGTATACTGGTCGTGTGTGTGTGTGTATGAATGGTTGTGTGTGTGTGTATACATGTCATGTGTGTGTGTGTTGTGTGTGTGTGTATACATGGTCGTGGTGTGTGTGTGTGTATGTATGTGGTTGTGTGTGTGTGTATACATGGTCTGTTGTGTGTGTGTGTGTATGTGGTTGTGTGTGTGTTATACATGGTCGTGTGTGTGTGTGTATGTATGTGGTTGTGTGTGTGTGTATACATGGTCGTGTGTGTGTGTGTGTAGTGGTTGTGTGTGTGTATACATGGTCGTGTGTTGTGTGTAGTGGTTGTGTGTACATGGTCTGTGTGTGGTGTGTGTATGTATGTGGTTGTGTGTGTGTGTATACATTGTGTGTCGTGTATGTATGTGGTTGTTGTGTATTGTAATGTGTTATGTTGTGTGTGTGTGTTATACATGGTCGTGTTGTTTTAGTGTTGGTGTGTATGTTGGTTTTGTTGTGTGTGTGTGAGACATGGTCGTGTGTGTGTGTGTGTGTGTATGTATGTGGTTGTGTGTGTGTGTTTCACATACTCATTGTTTGTGCATCTGTGAATACTTGTATTCACTTTTATCAGTTGGCTTTTCTTTTACTATGACTCATAGTGCTTATGTTGTTGTGTGTTTGTTTTTATTTCATATTTTGTCAGTGTCTGGTTTTGTTTGAAAGTGTTGATAGTATTGTGTTCCTGTGCAAACAATGCAGTGAACAGGCTTTTGACGTGGTCTGTATGTGCTCTGTTAGTGATATTCTTCTTTCTTATCATTATTGATATTGTTATCATTATTGTTATTGTTGTCATTGTCATCATGATCATTAGTATCATTATTGATATTATTATCATCACTATTATTAATATTACTACTACTACTATTATCATTGTTGTTGTTCTTGTTGATGTTGTTGTCATTATCATTATCATCGTTAGTAGTAGTAGTAGTATTCACTTGCTCTCTGTTGCCACATATCTCACACACACACATTCACACACATACACGCACATTCACACACACACACACATTCACACACACACACATTCACACACACATACACACACACATTCACATACACACACACACATGCACGCACGCACAGTCATTCACACACATATTCACACACACACACATTCACGCACACACATACACACACTCTCACATACACACACACACGCACGCACGCACAGTGACATTCACACACACACACACATTCACACACACACATTCACACACACACACACATACACACACACACATTCATACACACACACACACACACACACACACACACTGATCCAAAGACAGTGATTGTTTGGCCAGACAATACCAGCCCCTTTTTAATAAGCTCATTTTTCCCTTAAATATAGGAATATAAACATCCAGACAAGACAAGACATGACATTGTTCCCGGCGCTTCACAGTATAGAGTTTTGTGGCAGGTCCCTCTGCCAGTGACCACAATTCTACACAGAATAATTGTCATGTTGAAAACAAATGGAATCCAATTAAATATGACCATCAACAAGGCTGACAGACAACACCACTGTTCTTCTTCTTCGGTGTGTGTGTGTGTGTGTGTGTGTGTGTGTGTGTGTGTGTGTGTGTGTGTGTGTGTGTATGTGTGTGTGTGTGTATGTGTGTGTGTGTGTGTGTGTGTGTGTGTGTGTATCTGTGTTGTGTGTGTGTGTGTGTTGTGTGTGTGTGTGTGTGTGTGTGTGTGTGTGTGTGTGTGTGTGTGTGTTTGTGTGTGTGTGTGTGTGTGTGTGTGTGTGTGTGTGTGTATCTGTGTTGTGTTGTGTGTGTGTGTGTGTGTGTGTGTGTGTGTGTGTATCTGTGTTGTGTGTGTGTGTGTGTCTGTGTGTGGTCTCTGTGTGTCTGTGTGTGTCTATGTGAGTATGTGTGTGTCTGTCTGTGTGGTGTGTTTGTGTGGTATGTGTGTGTGTGTGTGTGTGGTAGTGTGTGTGTGTGTGTGTGGTCTCCTGTGTGTGTGTGTGTGTGTGTGGGGGGGGAGGGGGTGTCTGCTCTGTGTATATGTGTATGTATGTGTGTGTTGTGTGTGTGTGGTCTGTGTGTGTGTGTGTGGTCTGTGTGTATGTGTATGTATGTGTGTGTGTGTGGTCTCTCTGTGTGTGTGTGTGTGTAAGTGTGTATGTGTATGTAGTGTGTGTGTGTGGTCTGTGTGTGGTCTGTGTGTGGTCTGTGTGTGTGTGTGTGTGTGTGTGTGTGTGTGTGTGTGTGTGTGTGTGTGTATCTGTGTTGTGTGTGTGTGTGTCTGTGTGTGGTCTCTGTGTGTCTGTGTGTGTCTATGTGAGTTGTGTGTGTCTGTCTGTGTGGTGTGTTTGTGTGGTATGTGTGTGTGTGTGTGTGTGTGTGGTATGTGTGTGTGTGTGTGTGTGGTCTCCTGTGTGTGTGTGTGTGGGGAGGGGGTGTCTGCTCTGTGTATATGTGTATGTATGTGTGTGTGTGTGTGTGTTGTGTGTGTGTGGTCTGTGTGTGTGTGTGTGGTCTGTGTGTATGTGTATGTATGTGTGTGTGTGTGGTCTCTGTGTGTGTGTGTGTGTGTGTAGTGTGTATGTGTATGTATGTATGTGTGTGTGTGTGTGTGTGTGTGTGTGTGTGTGTGTGTGTGTGTGTGTGTGTGTGTGTGTGTGTGTGGTGTGTGTGTGTGTGTGTGTTGTGTGTAGTGGCCTTGTTTTGATCTTTAACTTTTCATTACAGTGTGCAAGGTCTTAACATTTAACCTTTTACTGCTGTGTGGCAGGCATCTTGACCTTTGACCTTTCATTATGTGTTCGTCGGGCATTATCACCTTTGACCTTTTGTTGCTGTGTGAGGTGTTGACCTTGGGTTATTGGAGGTTGGTTTGTGTGTGCAATATTTATCATCTTTCAGAGGACTGTTTGAGTTATGTTTCTCTGGGTTGTGTGTGCAATATTTATCATCTTTCAGAGGACTGTTTATGTTTCTCTGGGTTGTGTGTGCAATATTTATCATCTTTCAGAGGGCTGAGTTATGTTTCTCTGGGTTGTGTGTGCAATATTTATCATCTTTCAGAGGACTGTTTATGTTTCTCTGGGTTGTGTGTGCAATATTTATCATCTTTCAGAGGGCTGAGTTATGTTTCTCTGGGTTGTGTGTGCAATATTTATCATCTTTCAGAGGACTGTTTATGTTTCTCTGGGTTGTGTGTGCAATATTTATCATCTTTCAGTGGACTGTTTGAGTTATGTTTCTCTGGGTTGTGTGTGCAATATTTATCATCTTTCAGAGGACTGTTTGAGTTATGTTTCTCTGGGTTGTGTGTGCAATATTTATCATCTTTCAGAGGACTGTTTATGTTTCTCTGGGTTGTGTGTGCAATATTTATCATCTTTCAGAGGGCTGAGTTATGTTTCTCTGGGTTGTGTGTGCAATATTTATCATCTTTCAGAGGACTGTTTGAGTTATGTTTCTCTGGGTTGTGTGTGCAATATTTATCATCTTTCAGAGGGCTGAGTTATGTTTCTCTGGGTTGTGTGTGCAATATTTATCATCTTTCAGAGGACTGTTTGAGTTATGTTTCACTGAGTTGTGTGTGCAATATTTATCATCTTTCAGAGGGCTGTTTATGTTTCTCTGGGTTGTGTGTGCAATATTTATCATCTTTCAGAGGACTGTTTGAGTTATGTTTCTCTGGGTTGTGTGTGCAATATTTATCATCTTTCAGAGGACTGTTTGAGTTATGTTTCTCTGGGTTGTGTGTGCAATATTTATCATCTTTCAGAAGACTGAGTTATGTTTCTCTGGGTTGTGTGTGCAATATTTATCATCTTTCAGAGGACTGAGTTATGTTTCTCTGGGTTGTGTGTGCAATATTTATCATCTTTCAGAGGGCTGTTTGAGTTATGTTTCTCTGGGTTGTGTGTGCAATATTTATCATCTTTCAGAGGACTGAGTTATGTTTCTCTGGGTTGTGTGTGCAATATTTATCATCTTTCAGAGGACTGAGTTATGTTTCTCGGGTTGTGTGTGCAATATTTATCATCTTTCAGAGGACTGTTTGAGTTATGTTTCTCTGGGTTGTGTGTGCAATATTTATCATCTTTCAGAGGACTGAGTTATGTTTCTCTGGGTTGTGTGTGCAATATTTATCATCTTTCAGATTGCTGAGTTATGTTTCTCTGGGTTGTGTGTGCAATATTTATAATCTTTCAGAGGACTGAGTTATGTTTCTCTGGGTTGTGTGTGCAATATTTATCATCTTTCAGAGGACTGAGTTATGTTTCTCTGGGTTGTGTGTGCAATATTTATCATCTTTCAGCTTACTGAGTTATGTTTCTCTGGGTTGTGTGTGCAATGTTTATCATCTTTCAGAGGACTGAGTTGTGTTTCTCTGGGTTGTGTGTGCAATATTTATCATCTTTCAGAGGGCTGAGTTATGTTTCTCTGGGTTGTGTGTGCAATATTTATCACCTTTCAGATTACTGAGTTATGTTTCTATGGGTTGTGTGTGCAATATTTATCATCTTTCAGAGGACTGAGTTATGTTTCTCTGGGTTGTGTGTGCAATATTTATCATCTTTCAGAGGGCTGTTTGAGTTATGTTTCTCTGGGTTGTGTGTGCAATATTTATCATCTTTCAGAGGGCTGTTTGAGTTATGTTTCTCTGGGTTGTGTGTGCAATATTTATCATCTTTCAGAGGGCTGTTTGAGTTATGTTTCTCTGGGTTGTGTGTGCAATATTTATCATCTTTCAGAGGACTGTTTGAGTTATGTTTCTCTGGGTTGTGTGTGCAATATTTATCATCTTTCAGAGGACTGTTGAGTTATGTTTCTCTGGGTTGTGTGTGCAATATTTATCATCTTTCTGAGGACTGTTTGAGTTATGTTTCTCTGGGTTGTGTGTGCAATATTTATCATCTTTCAGAGGACTGTTTATGTTTCTCTGGGTTGTGTGTGCAATATTTATCATCTTTCAGAGGACTGTTTGAGTTATGTTTCTCTGGGTTGTGTGTACAATATTTATCATCTTCAGAGACTGTTATGTTTCTCTGGTTGTGTGTGAAATATTTATCATCTTTCGAGAGACTGTTTGGTTATGTTTCTCTGGGTTGTGTGTGCAATATTTATCATCTTTCAGAGGACTGTTTGATTATGTTTCTTGGGTGGTGTGTGCAATATTTATCATCTTTCAGAGGACTGTAGTGTTGTGTGTTTCTCTTGTAGTTGTGTGTGCAATATTTATCATCTTTCAGAGGACTGTTGTATGTTTCTCTGGTTGTGTGTGCAATATTTATCATCTTTCAGAGGACTGTTTGGTTATGTTTCTCTGGGTTGTGTGTGCAATATTTATCATCTTTCAGAGGCTGTTTGAGTTATGTTTCTCTGGGTTGTGTGTGCAATATTTATCATCTTTCAGAGGACGTTGCTTTGTGAGGTTTATGTTTTCTCTGGGTTGTGTGTGCAATATTTATCATCTTTCGAGGACTGTTTGAGTTATGTTTCTCTGGGTTGTGTGTGCAATATTTATCATCTTTCAGAGGACTGTTTGATTGTTTCTCTGGTTGTGTGTGCAATATTTATCATCTTTCAGAGGACTGTTTGAGTTATGTTTCTCTGGGTTGTGTGTGCAATATTTATCATCTTTCAGAGACTGTTGAGTTATGTTTCTCTGGGTTGTGTGTGCAATATTTATCATCTTTCAGAGGACTGTTGAGTTATGTTTCTCTGGGTTGTGTGTGCAATATTTATCATCTTTCAGAGGACTGTTTGAGTTATGTTTCTCTGGGTTGTGTGTGCAATATTTATCATCTTTCAGAGGACTGTTTGAGTTATGTTTCTCTGGGTTGTGTGTGCAATATTTATCATCTTTCAGAGGATGAGTTATGTTTCTCTGGTGTTGTGTGTGCAATATTTATCATCTTTCAGAGGACTGTTTGAGTTATGTTTCTCTGGGTTGTGTGTGCAATATTTATCATCTTTCAGAGGACTTGTTATGTTTCTCTGGGTTGTGTGTGCAATATTTATCATCTTTCAGAGGACTTGGTTATGTTTCTCTGGGTTGTGTGTGCAATATTTATCATCTTTCAGAGGGTTTTATGTTTCTCTGGGTTGTGTGTGCAATATTTATCATCTTTCAGAGGACTGTTATGTTTCTCTGGGTTGTGTGTGCAATATTTATCATCTTTCAGAGGACTGTGATTATGTTTCTCTGGGTTGTGTGTGCAATATTTATCATCTTTCAGAGGGCTGTTTATGTTTCTCTGGGTTGTGTGTGCAATATTTATCATCTTTCAGAGGACGTTGAGTTATGTTTCTCTGGGTTGTGTGTGCAATATTTATCATCTTTCAGAGGGTGTTATGGAGGTTAATATTTCATCTTTTGGGGTGTGCTGTTGTGTGCAATATTTATCATCTTTCAGAGGACTGTTTGAGTTATGTTTCTCTGGGTTGTGTGTGCAATATTTATCATCTTTCAGAAGGACTGAGTTATGTTTCTCTGGGTTGTGTGTGCAATATTTATCATCTTTCAGAGGACTGTTTGAGTTATGTTTCTCTGGGTTGTGTGTGCAATATTTATCATCTTTCAGAGGACTGAGTTATGTTTCTCTGGGTTGTGTGTGCAATATTTATCATCTTTCAGAGGACTGTTTGAGTTATGTTTCTCTGGGTTGTGTGTGCAATATTTATCATCTTTCAGAGGGCGTTTGAGTTATGTTTCTCTGGGTGTGTGTGCAATAGTTATCATCTTTCAGAGGACTGAGTTATGTTTCTCTGGTAGTGTGCGCAATATTTATCATCTTTCAGAGGACTGTTTGAGTATGTTTCTCTGTTGTGTGTGCAAATTATCACTTTCAAGGACTGTTTGATACCATCTCTGATTTTTGTGTGCAAAATATCACTTCGGGTAGTTAGTTTCCTGGGTTGGGTCATGATAAGTTTTAATGACGTAGTTGTTGTGTGTAAAACCCACGTGTATTGTTGTGTAAAACCCACTTGTAGTTGTTGTGTGTAAAACCCACTTGTAGTTGTTGTGTGTAAAACCCACGTGTAGTTGTTGTGTGTAAAACCCACTTGTAGTTGTGTGTGTAAAACCCACTTGTAGTTGTGTGTAAAACCCACTTGTAGTTGTTGTGTGTAAAACCCACTTGTAGTTGTTGTGTGTAAAACCCACGTGTAGTTTTTGTGTGTAAAACCCACGTGTAGTTGTTGTGTGTAAAACCCACTTGTAGTTGTTGTGTGTAAAACCCACTTGTAGTTGTTGTGTGTAAAACCCACCTGTAGTTGTGTGTAAAATCCACTCTTGGTGGCTGGGGCAATTGGCTTTGGGCTTTCTTTTCTTTTTCTGTTTTTGTTGAATATGTTTCTGTCAATGAGTTGTCCTGGTTTTTGTGGATGTTTGTGGCTGACTTTCATTGTGGTGACCTTCGCCGGTCGTGGACCGTCCATCTTTGTTTTCGCTGGCCAACTGTTGACTTGTGTGAGGACATTTTGTTTGTGTGTGTGAGGGGTGTGTGCTTCTGTATGTGTGCGTGTGTGCGAGGGGGTTTGTGCCTGTGTGTATATGCGTGTGTGTGTGAGGGGGGTTGTGCCTGTGTGTATGTATGTGTGTGTGAGGGGGGTTGGGCCTGTGTGTGTGTATATACGTTTGCATGTTTCTCCAGTTATCAGAGCCTCGAAGCGCAGCCTCAGTTTAGACACTTTCCGCATAAGGCGGAGGTATTCGCGTTCTAGGGAAAGTTTGACGTCGTCTTGTCCACGAATCTCTACTCTGTAACCTGCCGTCCGTTTGGCTGCTTGCGCGGGCAGCTCCACTCCGCAGTCTGCAATCAGTGTGGATGTGTGCGCGGACATCTCCGCTCCACAGTCGGCGGTTACCGTGGAAGTGTGTTTGACTGTGCGTCTAATGCCGTCCTGGTACAACTGCACGCTCACAATGTGAGAAACGGCCGTTTGTGGAAATGTTATTGTAGAGGGAGGTTGACTGGTTGAAGGCATGTCCTGTGGTTTCCATTCACACACGGCTTCCTGTTCAGCCCGCGGTTTCTCCCTCTTCGCTGTCTGTGCTATGGAGAAGTGTGTTTCACATCGATAGTCACAGTCAACGTGTGTGGTGTGTGGCTGCCGGTCTGAGTCACTGTCTTCATCTTCTGCTTGTGATGTATCACAAAGGTGCTCTTCCGCCACCACTGTCTCCCAGTCTTCCTGGGAGAAATCGGGAGAGTGTTCTTCCTCCACTGATTTCTCATCTTCCTGGGTGAATCAAGCTGTTCTTCCTCGATCGTATGCCTGTCTTCCTGCGATAAATCGGAAGGTGTTCTTCCTCGATTGTCTGTCTGTCTTCCTGTGATAAATCAGTGAAGGTGTTCTTTCTCAGTCGTCTTCCTGTCTTCCTGTGATAACTCAGGAAGGTGTTCTTTCTCAGTGGTCTTCCTGTCTTCCTGGAAGAAACTGTACTGTGTGTCTGAGTGGACTGTATGGGGCAGGATGGGTAGAGTCTCTTGTTACTAATATCACTGACCTTTCTCTTGCCTTCTGCGGCGTTTTCTTCTTCTCCTTCTTCTTTCTTCTATTTCTTCTTCTCCTTCTATTTCTTCTTCTCCTTCCTGTTCTGTGTCATCTTTTTGTTCTTCCCATTCTCCTTCTTTTCGTCCTTGTTCCTTTTCTTCTTTTGTTTCTTCTTTCCTGTCTGCCTCGTCTCCTTCTTCTTTCAGTTCTTCTCCTTCTTTTTCATCTGTTTGTTCTTCTGTTTCTCCTTCATTTCCTTCTCCTGTGTCGTCTTTCCCTTCCCATCTTCTCTCTCCTCTTTTTCCTTCTCTCTGTTCAGCTTCTTCCTCGTCATCTTCTTCACCTCTCTTGCCTCCACCTTCTTCGTCTGTTAGTTCTTCTCCACATTCATCTCCTTCATCATCGGGTGGTTCTCCCCCTTGATTGTCGGTTTGAGGGGGTAACTGTGGCTGTGAGTGCTGGTTGTGGATGTGTGTGGACACAGGGGGGTCGTGCGGGAACCTGGTCCACTCCAGTTCCAGTCTGTACAAGATCTGCTGGACGTGGTGTGCACTCTCTGCCAAGTCGTCGTCATCACTGCTCGCTTCTCCTTCATCTCCTTTGCCCGCTCCTACATCTTGTGTATATTTTACTTCTCCTAACTGTTCATACTTCTCTTCTCCTACCTGTTTATAGTTTTCTTCTTCTACGTGTTTATGTCTGTCTTCTCCTATTTGTTCATGCGTTTCTTCTCCTACCTGTTTATAGTTTTCTTCTTCTGCATATTTAAAGCTTTCTTCTTGTTCACCCTCTGTCGTGTGTTTCTCTCCTTGTTGATCTTTTTCTCCTTGTTTATCTCTTTCTTCTTCGCTGTCAGTTGTGTGCACTGGTCTTCGATGGCGTGGTGTTTGGCAGCGTTCAGTGTCCGCATGTTGGTCTGTGTGATGGTGTCGGGAAGTGAAATGCTTGAGGGCGTGTTGAAGGCGGGCAGTGATGCTGTTTGGACGAAGCCCTGGAGACTGCATGGCTGTGTTGCTGCCTGTCGTCATGGTGACCACGTCACGTGATGTGTAGAGCACTGCCTGCTGGGAAGGAAAAGGAACAATTTGTTGGCTCTGTGAAAATGAAGTAAAGCAGGGTGGAGGTGTTTGTTAGTCTGTTTTCTGAATCTTTTGAATAAGCAAAATGAAAAAAAAAAAATCAAAATTCTCTTGTTACAAAATTATATGTATTGTCAAAATTTATTACAGTCAACGTGTTGATGATGTGTATGACATGTGGAGTCACAAAGTATCACAATATGTATGATGGTACTATATACACAAAGTATCACAATATGTATGATGTACTATATACACAAAGTATCACAATATGTATGATGGTACAATATACACAAAGTATCACAATATGTATGATGTACTATATACACAAAGTATCACAATATGTATGATGGTACAATATACACAAAGTATCACAATATGTATGATGGTACAATATACACAAAGTATCACAATATGTATGATGGTACAATATACACAAAGTATCACAATATTTATGATGTACAATATACACAAAGTATCACATGTATGATGGTAAATATACACAAAGTATCACAATATGTATGATGGTACTATATACACAAAGTATCACAATATGTATGATGTACTATATACACAAAGTATCACAATATGTATGATGTACTATATACACAAAGTATCACAATATTTATGATGGTACAATATACACAAAGTATCACAATATGTATGATGGTACTATATACACAAAGTATCACATGTATGATGGTACTATATACACAAAGTATCACAATATGTATGATGGTACTATATACACAAAGTATCACAATATTTATGATGGTACTATATACACAAAGTATTAATATTTATGATGGTACTATATACACAAAGTATCACAATATTTATGATGGTACTATATACACAAAGTATCACAATATGTATGATGGTACTATATACACAAAGTATCACAATATGTATGATGGTACTATATACACAAAGTATCACAATATTTATGATGGTACAATATACACAAAGTATCACAATATGTATGATGGTACTATATACACAAAGTATCACATGTATGATGGTACTATATACACAAAGTATCACAATATGTATGATGGTACTATATACACAAAGTATCACAATATTTATGATGGTACTATATACACAAAGTATCACAATATTTATGATGGTACAATATACACAAAGTATCACAATATGTATGATGGTACAATATACACAAAGTATCACAATATTTATGATGGTACAATATACACAAAGTATCACAATATGTATGATGTACTATATACACAAAGTATCACAATATGTATGATGTACTATATACACAAAGTATCACAATATGTATGATGGTACTATATACACAAAGTATCACAATATGTATGATGGTACAATATACACAAAGTATCACAATATGTATGATGGTACTATATACACAAAGTATCACAATATGTATGATGGTACTATATACACAAAGTATCACAATATGTATGATGGTACTATATACACAAAGTATCACAATATGTATGATGGTACAATATACACAAAGTATCACAATATGTATGATGGTACTATATACACAAAGTATCACAATATGTATGATGGTACTATACACAAAGTATCACAATATTTATGATGGTACTATATACACAAAGTATCACATGTATGATGGTACAATATACACAAAGTATCACAATATGTATGATGGTACTATATACACAAAGTATCACAATATGTATGATGGTACTATATACACAAAGTATCACAATATGTATGATGTACTATATACACAAAGTATCACAATATGTATGATGGTACTATATACACAAAGTATCACAATATGTATGATGGTACTATATACACAAAGTATCACAATATGTATGATGGTACAATATACACAAAGTATCACAATATGTATGATGGTACTATATACACAAAGTATTAATATTTATGATGGTACTATATACACAAAGTATCACAATATGTATGATGTACTATATACACAAAGTATCACAATATGTATGATGGTACTATATACACAAAGTATCACAATATGTATGATGTACTATATACACAAAGTATCACAATATGTATGATGTACTATATACACAAAGTATCACATATTTATGATGGTACTATATACACAAAGTATCACAATATGTATGATGGTACTATATACACAAAGTATCACAATATGTATGATGTACTATATACACAAAGTATCACAATATTTATGATGGTACTATATACACAAAGTATTAATATTTATGATGGTACTATATACACAAAGTATCACAATATGTATGATGTACTATATACACAAAGTATCACAATATGTATGATGGTACTATATACACAAAGTATCACAATATGTATGATGTACTATATACACAAAGTATCACAATATGTATGATGTACTATATACACAAAGTATCACAATATTTATGATGGTACTATATACACAAAGTATCACAATATGTATGATGGTACTATATACACAAAGTATCACAATATGTATGATGTACTATATACACAAAGTATCACAATATTTATGATGGTACTATATACACAAAGTATCACAATATGTATGATGTACTATATACACAAAGTATCACAATATGTATGATGGTACTATATACACAAAGTATCACAATATGTATGATGTACTATATACACAAAGTATCACAATATGTATGATGTACATATACACAAGTATCACAATATGTATGATGTACTATATACACAAAGTATCACAATATGTATGATGTACTATATACACAAAGTATCACAATATTATGATGTACTATATACCAAAGTATCACAATATGTATGATGTACATATACACAAAGTATCACAATATGTATGATGTACTATATACACAAAGTATCACAATATTTATGATGTACATATACACAAAGTATAATTTATGATGGTACATATACACAAAGTATCACAATATGTATGATGTACTATATACACAAAGTATCACAATATGTATGATGGTACTATATACACAAAGTATCAACAATATGTATGATGTACTATATACACAAAGTATCACATATGTTATGATGTACTATATACACAAAGTATCACAATATTATGATGGTACTATATACACAAAGTATCACAATATGTATGATGTACAATATACACAAAGTATCACAATATGTTGATGTACTATATACACAAAGTATCACAATATTTATGATGTACTATATACACAAAGTATCACAATATTTATGATGGTACAATATACACAAAGTATCACAATATGTATGATGGTACTATATACACAAAGTATCACAATATTTATGATGGTACAATATACACAAAGTATCACAATATGTATGATGGTACAATATACACAAAGTATCACAATATGTATGATGGTACTATATAGTATGTTCATTATCCTGCAGTATACATATAGAGGACAGACGTAGTGTCACGTTATGTATGACAGTACTTCACTTGGGTCAGGTCTCTGATACTTTACAGTATGACAGTAGACTGTACAACCTGCACCTGTCTCCGCTGCCTTGTGGGTTACCCCTTGGATGGGGAAAGGCTATGGGAGTAAACCCAGGCAGAAATTCCCGCAGCCACATACTGCATAAAGGGCATTGCCACTGAGCACTGCTTGTGGTTTTGGCCATATGCTGCGACTTGCCATCTACTGTTCAGCCGTCTGTGTCTCCTATGAGAACAGCTGTCTTACCTCGGTGTGCCCTGGACTCGTGGAGGCAGGTGGAGAGAGTTGCCGAGGCTCTGCGCAAACAACAGCAGCTTACATATGCCCATGGCATCTAGCGCCAACCCTCCTCACAAACATGACAGACACATCTAAACAATGGCCCTCAGTCCCCAGCGGCTCTGGAACCACTGCTCAAGGTAGCGGGCAGACAGGGAAAGGAGTAGAGGGTGCTAAGAATCTCTGGGTTCAGACAGGCTACCGCCAACGGAAACAGACCGCTAAACCCTTGATTGTTGCTGCTTGGAACGTGTGAATTCTCCTAGATAGACAAGAGGCCAACCGACCAGAAAGAAGGATCGCCTTGGTAACACGAGAGCTCCAAAGATACAAAATTGACATTGCTGCCCTCAGTGAGACAAGATTTTTAGACAAGGGTCAATTAAGTGAGGTTGGATCAGGATATACTAAATATACTGGTTAGGTGCAAAGCTGAAAGGAAGGCAGGTGTTGGCTTTGCAGTAAAGACCCCTCTCGTCTCTCAACTGGAGTCACAGCCTTAGGGAATCAATGACAGAATCATGACTATAAGGCTCCTCTTATCAGTCAGTGCATATGCTGCTTTGTTAAGTGTCTAAGTCCTCCCCCCCCCACCTCTCCCCAATGACAAACCAAGATGAAAACAAAGAAGCCTTCTACCAACAGCTTGATGAAGTTGTACACAGCGTACCTGCAGGTGATAAGTTGATCATCCTGGGGGATTTCAACGCCAGAATCAGCTCAAATCATACAGCATGGGCTGGCATTATTGGTCAGCATGGTATCGGTCATGAGAACTCAAATGGCAAATTTCTGCTTTCACTATATATTCTCCCAGCACAATCTCTCAATCACAAACACATTCTTCCAACTGAACAATGCTTACAAAACCAACTGGATGCATCCAAGATCGAAGCAATGGCATTAAATAGATTTCATCATCTGCAGACAACGTGATCTGCGTGATTTTCATATCATCAGAACAATGACAGGTGCCGAATGCTCAACAGACCATCTTCTCCTCAGATCAAAGGTGAACCTCCAGGTGTGAAGAAAAAGAAAGCCCAAGGGCAAGAAACCTCCCCCAAAAAACTGGATGTTCGGAAAAACAATAACCCTGGTATAACAGCTGCCTTACAGAATGAACTGTCAAAGCATCTAGAGCAAATTGCCTTCACCAAAGAGAACAGCAATTATCTGACAGATTTTCGAGCCTGCACAAAACCGTATGCGCTGGCAAGGTCTTGAAACGAGGAAAGGGGAGAAGGGACCTATCACACCACTAAGCAGACACCATCAGAATGATGGAAAAATTAAGATGGGCAGCGAACAGGCCAGTTTTTATTGTTGCAGGCTGGGACTGACCTCCAGTCCATGAATGAACCAACTAACTGCTATATACCTGATGTACCAACTAACTGCTATATACCTGATGTACCAACTAACCGCTATATACCTGATGTACCAACTAACTGCTATATACCTGATGTACCAACTAACTGCTATATACCTGATGTACCAACTAACTGCTATATACCTGATGTACCAACTAACTGCTATATACCTGATGTACCAACTAATCGCTATATACCTGATGTACCAACTAACTGCTATATACCTGATGTACCAACTAACTGCTATATACCTGATGTACCAACTAACTGCTATATACCTGATGTACCAACTAATCGCTATATACCTGATGTACCAACTAACTGCTATATACCTGATGTAACCTAAACTAACCAAACCCATATACCTGATGTACACTAACTGCTATATACTGATGTACCAACTAACCTATATACCTGATGTACCAACTAACTGCTATATACCTGATGTACCAACTAACTGCTATATACCTGATGTACCAACTAACCGCTATATACCTGATGTACCAACTAACTGCTATATACCTGATGTACCAACTAACTGCTATATACCTGATGTACCAACTAACTGACTATATACCTGATGTACCAACTAACCGCTATATACCTGATGTACCAACTAACGCTATATACCTGATGTACCAACTAACTGCTATATACCTGATGTACCAACTAACTGCTATATACCTGATGTACCAACTAACTGCTATATACCTGATGTACCAACTAACCACTATATACCTGATGTACCAACTAACTGCTATATACCTGATGTACCAACTAACGCTATATACCTGATGTACCAACTAACTGCTATATACCTGATGTACCAACTAACTGCTATATACCTGATGTACCAACTAACTGCTATATACCTGATGTACCAACTAACTGCTATATACCTGATGTACCAACTAACTGCTATATACCTGATGTACCAACTAACTGCTATATACCTGATGTACCAACTAACTGCTATATACCTGATGTACCAACTAACTGCTATATACCTGATGTACCAACTAACGCTTATAACCTGATTACCAACTAACTCTAATATACCTGAGTACAACTAACTCGTACATATATACCTGATGTACCAACTAACGCTATATACCTGAGTACAAACCCTATAACCCTATATACCTGATGTACCAACTAACCTCTATATACCTGATCTAACCTAATGCTTATAACCTGATGTACCAACTAACTGCATATACCTGATGTACCAACTAACCGCTATTACCTGATGTAAACTAACTGCTTATCCTGTGTACCAACTAACTCTATTACCTGATGTACAACTAACGCTATATACCTGATGTACCAACTAACTGCTATATACCTGATTACCAAAACTAACGCTATATACCTGATGTACCAACTAACGCTATATACCTGATGTACAACTACGTATATACCTGATGTACCAACTAACTGCTATATACCTGATGTACCAATAACTGCTATATACCTGATAACAACTAACCTATTTACCTAGCAACTAACCGCTATATACCTGATGTACCAACAACTGCTATATACCTGATGTACAACTAACCGCTATATACCTGATGTACAACTAACTGCTATATACCTGATGTACCAACAACTGCTATATACCTGTTACCAACTAACCTATATACCTGATGTACCAACTAACTGCTATATACCTGATGTACCAACTAACCGTAATACTATTACCAATAACCGCATTACCTGATGTACCAACTAACCGCTATTACCTGATGTACAA
This sequence comes from Monoplex corrugatus, assembly GCA_030674185.1. Classification (NCBI taxonomy): domain Eukaryota; kingdom Metazoa; phylum Mollusca; class Gastropoda; order Littorinimorpha; family Ranellidae; genus Monoplex; species Monoplex corrugatus. The sequence goes on from JAPXFY010000026.1 coordinate 1,065,814, forward strand.
CTAACGCTATATACCTGATGTCATACGTATATACCTGTGTCAACTAACGCTATATACCTGATGTAAACTAACGTTATACTGATGTACAACTAACTGCTATATACCTGATGTACAACTAACTGCTATATACCTGATGTACCAACTAACTATATACCTGATGTGCAACTACCTATATACCTTGTACAACTACTCTATATACCTGATGTACCAACTAACTGCTATATACCTGATGTACATAACTGCTATATCTGATGTACCACTAACGCTATTACCTGATGTACAATAACTGCTATATACCTGATGTACAACTAACTGCTATTACGATGTCCAACTAACGCTATTACCTGTGTACCAACTAACGCTTATACTGATGTACAACTAAATATACTGATTACATACTTACTATGTAACTATCTTATCACAACGCTATTATTATACCTGATGTACAACTATACTATCTACGCTATACTGTACATAACCATACCTTGTCATACTAACTGATACACTAACCATACCGTACAACAGCTATAACTGATGTCACTAATATAACCTGGACATCTGTAAGAGAACCATACCAGTACTAACTATACATTACCACTATCTATATATGATGACCCTAACTACCTGTTACCACACAACTGGACACTTATACTGTGTACATACATTCCTGATTCACTAAGCTATACTGGTACAACCAACTGTCAACTACTTACCTGAGACACGTTACTATTACAACAACATACTGTACACTAATGTATTACAACTATTACCAGTACAACGCTTACTGCCCCGCTATATACCTGATGTACCAACTAACTGCTATATACCTGATGTACCAACTAACCTTGCTATATTACCTGATGTACCAACTAACTGCTATATACCTGATGTACAACTAACTGCTATATACCTGATGTACCACAACGTATATACCTGATGACTATAACCTATATACTGATGTACCAACTAACTGCTATATACCTGATGTACCAACTAACTGCTATATACCTGATGTACCAACTAACCGCTATATACCTGATGTACCAACTAACTGCTATATACCTGATGTACCAACTAACTGCTATATACCTGATGTACCAACTAACGCTATATACCTGATGTACCAACAACCTATACCTGATGTACCAACTACTGCTATATACCTGATGTACAACTAACTGCTATATACCTGATGTACCAACTAACTGCTATATACCTGATGTACCAACTAACTGCTATATACCTGATGTACACTAAACGCTATATACCTGATGTACAACTAACGCTATATACCTGATGTACCAACTAAGCTATATACCTGATGTACCAACTAACTGCTATATACCTGATGTACCAACTAACTGCTATATACCTGATGTACCAACTAACTGCTATATACCTGATGTACCAACTAACTGCTATATACCTGATGTACCAACTAACTCGCTATATACCTGATGTACCAACTAACGCTATATACCTGATGTACCAACTAACTGCTATATACCTGATGTACCAACTAACCTGCTATATACCTGATGTACCAACTAACTGCTATATACCTGATGTACCAACTAACTGCTATATACCTGATGTACCAACTAACCGCTATATACCTGATGTACCAAACTAACTGCTATATACCTGATGTACCAACTAACCGCTATATACCTGATGTACCAACTAACGCTATATACCTGATGTACCAACTAACTGCTATATACCTGATGTAGCAATAACCATATACCTGATGTACCAACTAACTGCTATATACCTGATGTACCAACTAACGACTATATACCTGATGTACCAACTAACTGCTATATACCTGATGTACCAACTAACTGCTATATACCTGATGTACCAACTAACAGCTATATACCTGATGTACCAACTAACGCTATATACCTGATGTACCAACTAACTGCTATATACCTGATGTACAACTAACTGCTATATACCTGATGTACCAACTAACTGCTATATACCTGATGTACCAACTAACCGCTATATACCTGATGTACCAACTAACTGCTATATACCTGATGTACCAACTAACGCTATATACCTGATGTACCAACTAACTGCTATATACCTGATGTACCAACTAACCGCTATATACCTGATGTACCAACTAACTGCTATTACCTGATGTACCAACTAACTGCTATATACCTGATGTACCAACTAACTGCTATATACCTGATGTACCAACTAACTGCTATATACCTGATGTACCAACTAACGCTATATACCTGATGTACCAAACTAATGCTATATATACCTGATGTACCAACTAACTGCTATATACCTGATGTACCAACTAACTGCTATATACCTGATGTACCAACTAACTGCTATATACCTGATGTACCAACTAACGCTATATACCTGATGTACAAACTAACCGCTATATACCTGATGTACCAACTAACTGCTATATACCTGATGTACCAACTAACTGCTATATACCTGATGTACCAACTAACTGCTATATACCTGATGTACCAACTAACCGCTATATACCTGATGTACCAACTAACTGCTATATACCTGATGTACCAACTAACCGCTATATACCTGATGTACCAGCTAACTGCTATATACCTGATGTACCAACTAATGCTATATACCTGATGTACCAACTAACGCTATATACCTGATGTACAACTAACTGCTATATACCTGATGTAGCAACTAACTACTATATACCTGATGTACCAACTAACACTATATACCTGATGTACCAACTAACTGCTATATACCTGATGTAGCAACTAACTGCTATATACCTGATGTACCAACTAACTGCTATATACCTGATGTACCAACTAACGCTATATACCTGATGTACAACCACTATATACCTGATGTACCACTAACTGCTATATACCTGATGTAGCAACTAACTGCTATATACCTGATGTACCAACTAACTGCTATATACCTGATGTACCAACTAACCGCTATATACCTGATGTAGCAACTAACTGCTATATACCTGATGTACCAACTAACCACTATATACCTGATGTACCAACTAACTGCTATATACCTGATGTACCAACTAACTGCTATATACCTGATGTACCAACTAACTGCTATATACCTGATGTACCAACTAACCGCTATATACCTGATGTAGCAACTAACCGCTATATACCTGATGTAGCAACTAACCACTATATACCTGATGTACCAACTAACGCTATATACCTGATGTACCAACTAACTGCTATATACCTGATGTAGCAACTAACTGCTATATACCTGATGTACCAACTAACTGCTATATACCTGATGTACCAACTAACCGCTATATACCTGATGTAGCAACTAACTGCTATATACCTGATGTACCAACTAACTGCTATATACCTGATGTACCAACTAACTGCTATATACCTGATGTACTAACCGCTATATACCTGATGTACCAACTAACTGCTATATACCTGATGTACCAACTAACCACTATATACCTGATGTACCAACTAACTGCTATATACCTGATGTACCAACTAACTGCTATATACCTGATGTACCAACTAACTCTATATACCTGATGTACCAACTAACCACTTTATACCTGATGTACCAACTAACTGCTATATACCTGATGTACCAACTAACCACTATATACCTGATGTACCAACTAACCACTATATACCTGATGTATCAACTAACTGCTATATACCTGATGTACCAACTAACTGCTATATACCTGATGTACCAACTAACAGCTATATACCTGATGTACTAACCAACTATATACCTGATGTATCAACTAACCACTATATACCTGATGTACCAACTAACTGCTATATACCTGATGTAGCAACTAACTGCTATATACCTGATGTACCAACTAACTGCTATATACCTGATGTACCAACTAACCGCTATATACCTGACAGCACAGGACATTTTGGTTTTCAAACTCCCAGGTTAACACATACACAGACCTGCTTGTGCCAGAACACAGCCCTTCATGTGTATATGCCCCACACAACATTATATGTGCACGTTAAAGATCATGTGAGCCATGTCAGTAAAAACAAAACAAAACAAAACAAGAAATCCCCTCATTGTAAAATACCAGCAATTGGTAAGTTGGTAAGTTTAAATAACTGGGAACGGTCATCTCACCAAACAGCAGATGCACATCAGAAATAGCCAGTAGAACTGGCCAAGCTAAAACAGCATTCAAGAAAATGAAAAGCATTCTCACCAGCAAATGCCTATCAATTAACATCAGGAAGAGAGCCGATAGAACCGATACTATTGTACGGATGTGAAGCGTGGACAGTCAACACGCAAAGTCAGAACAAGATTGAGGCAGCTGAAATGTGGATTCTAAGAAGAACGTTAATAGTTCCATGGTCAGCAAAGAAAACAAACGAGACAGTCTTGAAATAGGCAAACACAAAAAGAATATTACTGAAGATTAGGAAAGTACGTGCAACATCTATAGGACATTTTATGAGGCAAGAGAAATTAAAGCCCCTAATCACAACAGGAAATCTGAAGGAAAAAGAGCACCAGGTAAACCAGGGAGAAAATATTGGATGGATTGTGGAATGGATGAGGACAGAGAGGATGGGAGATGTACTTGCAGTGACAAGGGACAGATTCGTATGGAGGGCCATGATCGCCAACACCATGCAGCAGGACACATGATGATGATGATGATGATGATGATGATGATGATGGAGTCATGTCAGAGTCTGATGACTTGTGGAAACGGGGAAACCTGCAACATGCACATCCTCAGAAAATGACTACATGACTGCACAGTGTCGGCCCAAAGACCCCAACACGGTGCACAGTGTCGGCCCAAAGTACCCCAACAAGGTGCACAGTGTCGGCCCAAAGTACCCCAACAAGGTGCACAGTGTCGGCCCAAAGACCCCAACACGGTGCACAGTGTCGGCCCAAAGTACCCCAACAAGGTGCACAGTGTCGGCCCAAAGTACCCCAACACGGTGCACAGTGTCGGTCCAAAGACCCCAACACGGTGCACAGTGTCGGCCCAAAGTACCCCAACAAGGTGCACAGTGTCGGCCCACAGACCCCAACACGGTGCACAGTGTCGGCCCAAAGTACCCCAGCAAGGTGCACAGTATCGGCCCAAAGTACCCCAACAAGGTGCACAGTGTCGGCCCACAGACCCCAACAAGGTGCACAGTGTCGGCCCACAGACCCCAACAAGGTGCACAGTGTCGGCCCACAGACCCCAACAAGGTGCACAGTGTCGGCCCACAGACCCCAACACGGTGCACAGTGTCGGCCCAAAGTACCCCAAAAAGGTGCACAGTGTCGGCCCAAAGACCCCAACATGGTGCACAGTGTCGGCCCACAGACCCCAACAAGGTGCACAGTGTCGGCCCAAAGACCCCAACACGGTGCACAGTGTCGGCCCACAGACCCCAAGGTGCACAGTGTCGGCCCAAGACCCAACAAGGTGCACAGTGTCGGCCCACAGACCCCAACAAGGTGCACAGTGACTGCACAGTGTCGGCCCACAGACCCCAACAAGGTGCACAGTGACTGCACAGTGTCGGCCCACAGACCCCAACAAGGTGCACATTGTCGGCCCACAGACCCCAACAAGGTGCACAGTGTCGGCCAACAGACCCCAACAAGGTGCACAGTGTCGGCCCACAGACCCCAACAAGGTGCACAGTGTCGGCCCACAGACCCCAACAAGGTGCACAGTGTCGGCCCACAGACCCCAACAAGGTGCACAGTGTCGGCCCACAGACCCCAACAAGGTGCACAGTGTCGGCCCACAGACCCCAACAAGGTGCACAGTGTCGGCCCACAGACCCCAACAAGGTGCACAGTGTCGGCCCACAGACCCCAACAAGGTGCACAGTGGAGGAGAACCACACACTGGGATACGTACAGCAGAGGAAGGTCACCATGGTGTCGTCCTTGAGCGTCTCATGCTTGTCGTTAGCGCATCAGTTTGTCCAGCGTGTAGTCCCTGAACGTCACACTGAAACAGACCATGTTACACCTGACGTCACGCTGAAACACAAAACGCCATGGTTACCCTGACGTCAGCTGCTGAAACACAAATGCCATGGTTACCCTGACGTCACACTGAAACAACAACAGCCATGTTACCCTGACGTCACACTGAAACACACAACACGCCATGTTACCCTGACGTCACACTGAAACACACAACATGCCATGTTACCCTGACGTCACACTGAAACACACAACAGCCATGTTACCCTGACGTCACGCTGAAACACACAACATGCCATGTTACCCTGACGTCACGCTGAAACACACAACAACCATGTTACCCTGACGTCACAACTGAAACACACAACACACCATGTTACCCTGACGTCACACTGAAACACAACACACACCACTGTTAACCCCTGACGCTGCGACACTGAAACACACAACATGCCATGTTACCCTGACGTCACACTGAAACACACAAACATCCATGTTACCCTGACGTCACGCTGAAACACACAACACTGCCATGTTACCACACAACCACCATTCCGACGTCACCTGAAACACACAACACGCCATGTTACCCTGACGTCACGCTAAAACACACAACACGCCATGTTACCCTGACGTCATGCTGAAACACACAACACGCCATGTTACCCTGACGTCACGCTGAAACACACAACACGCCATGTTACCCTGACGTCACTGAAACAACACGATCCTGAGTCACGCTGAACACACAACACGCCATGTTACCATGACGTCACACTGAAACACACATTATCCTGACGTCACACTGAAACACACAACACACCATGTTACCCTGATGTCACACTGAAATACACAACATGCCATGTTACCCTGATGTCACACTGAAACACACAACATGCCATGTTACCCTGATGTCACACTGAAACACACAACACGCCATGTTACCCTGATGTCACACTGAAACACACAACACGCCATGTTACCCTGACGTCACACTGAAACACACAACACACCATGTTACCTTGACGTCACACTGAAACACACAACACACCATGTTACCCTGACGTCACACTGAAACACACAACACACCATGTTACCCTGACGTCACACTGAAACACACAACACACCATGTTACCCTGACGTCACACACTGAAACACACCATGTTACCCTGATGTCACACTGAAACACACAACACACCATGTTACCCTGACGTCACACTGAAACACACAACACACCATGTTACCCTGACGTCACACTGAAACACACAACATGCCATGTTACCCTGACGTCACACTGAAACACACAACATGCCATGTTACCCTGACGTCACACTGAAACACACAACACACCATGTTACCCTGACGTCACACTGAAACACACAACACACCATGTTACCCTGACGTCACGCTGAAACACACAACATGCCATGTTACCCTGACGTCACACTGAAACACACAACATGCCATGTTACCCTGACGTCACACTGAAACACACAACACACCATGTTACCCTGACGTCACGCTGAAACACACAACACACCATGTTACCCTGACGTCACACTGAAACACACAAACGTTACCCTGATGTCACACTGAAACACACAACATGCCATGTTACCCTGATGTCACACTGAAACACACAACACACCACATGTTACCCTGACGTCACACTGAAACACACAACACACCATGTTACCCTGACGTCACACTGAAACACACAACACACCATGTTACCCTGATGTCACACTGAAACACACAACACGCTGTGTTACCCTGACGTCACACTGAAACACACAACACACCATGTTACCCTGACGTCACACTGAAACACACAACACACCACGTTACCTTGACGTCACACTGAAACACACAAGACATGTTACCCTGACGTCACACTGAAACACACAAGACACCATGTTACCCTGACGTCACACTGAAACACAACACGCCATGTTACCCTGACGTCACACTGAAACACACGGGACATACAACAAAGGTCAGTGTGGGGTCAAATGTAATCAATGTGAGGATAACTATTGGTACAGCCCCCAACAGAGGGATGGGAAGGTTGTCTCCCTTGTAAGCTACAGACAGAGAAAAACAAGCAGACAATATAGACCACGTTTAACCTGACAGAACAAAAACAGACAAAACAGACCACGTTTAACCTGACAGAATGAAAACAGACAAAACAGACCACGTTTAACCTGACAGAACGAAAACAGACCACGTTTAACCTGACAGAACAAAAACAGACAAAACAGACCACGTTTAACCTGACAGAATAAAAACAAACAGACAAAACAGACCACGTTTAACCTGACAGAACAAAAACAGACAAAACAGACCACGTTTAACCTGACAGAACAAAAACAGACAAAACAGACCACGTTTAACCTGATAGAACAAAAACAGACAAAACAGACCACGTTTAACCTGACAGAACAAAAACAGACACAACAGACCACGTTTAACCTGACAGAATTGAAACAGACAAAACAGACCTCGTTTAACCTGACAGAATGAAAACAGACACAACAGACCACGTTTAACCTGACAGAACAAAAACAGACCACGTTTAACCTGACAGAATTGAAACAAGGAGACAAAACAGACCACGTTTAATCTGACAGAACAAAAACAGACAAAACAGACCACGTTTAACCTGACAGAACAAAAACAGACAAAACAGACCACGTTTAAACCTGACAGAACGAAAACAGACAAAACAGACCACGTTTAACCTGACAGAACAAAAACAGACAAAACAGACCACGTTTAACCTGACAGAACAAAAACAGACAAAACAGACCACGTTTAACCTGACAGAATAAAAACAAACAGACAAAACAGACCACGTTTAACCTGACAGAACAAAAACAGACAAAACAGACCACGTTTAACCTGACAGAACAAAAACAGACAAAACAGACCACGTTTAACCTGACAGAACAAAAACAGACAAAACAGAC
>JAPXFY010000026.1:1082264-1087264 GCA_030674185.1 Monoplex corrugatus
TTCAACGTGCTCGAAAGAAGGATGGGAGAAAGGCAGAGACTGCGAGAAAGATAGGCACCATCATCATCATCACCACCACCACCACCACTATCATCATCATCATCATCACCACTATCATCATCATCATCACCACCACCACCACCACCAACACCACCAACATCATCATCATCACTACCACCACCACCACCATCATCATCACACACAAACACAGGTCACTGACGAGGGGTTCCATGGTCTTCAGTACTGACGGATCGCAATCATCATCATCATTATCATCGTCGTCGTCGTCGTCATCGTCGTCATCATCATCATCGTCATTACCACCACTATCATCATCATCATCGTCGTCGTCGTCATCATCATCGTCGTTACAACCATCATAAATTCTTGTATCTTGTATCATCATCATCATCATCATCATCATCAATCATCATCATCATCATCATCATCACAAACACAGACTCACTGACGAGGGGTTCCATGGTCTTCAGTACTGACAGACCACATCATCATCATCATCATCATCATCATCATCATCATCACCACTATCATCATCATCATCATCATCATCATCACACACAAACACAGACTCACTGACGAGGGGTTCCATGGTCTTCAGTAATAATAATAATAATAATATATTTTATTTATATAGCGCAAAATCTTGACAAAATCAAATCTAAGCGCTGAGCGTATACATGCATACATACCTACATACATATGAGCGTATACATGCATACATACATGCTTACATACTTACATACATAAATCTAAGCTGAGCGTATACATGCATACATACATACATACATAAATCTAAGCGTATACATACATACATACATACATACATACGTACGCACATGCATACATAATAATTACAATATTTATATAGCGCAAATCTCGACAAAATCAAATCCAAGCGCCGAAAAGACACACACGCACACACGCACGCACGCACGCACACACACACACACACACACACACACACACACACACACACACACACACACACACACACACACACACACACACACACACAGCATGGCCACAAATGGGGAGAAAAGAATAAAAGCAATAAAAGCAAGATAAAAACCAATGGAAAACCACAGAGAGCACATCATATACAATTATATATTAAAACAAAGTGATTCCCCTCCGAGCGGAGACAGGCTGCAGAGGGGGGTTGAGTGAGGTTAGGATTTTATGCAGAGGAGAAAAGGTGAGTTTTGAGAGCGGACTTGAAGGAGGCAAAAGTAGGTTGCTGACGGACTGAGAGAGGAAGTTTGTTCCAGGAGAGTGGACCAGAAACAGAGAAGGCTCGTGGACCATAGGTATTGAGCTTAGTGCGTGGAAAGCGAAGAGTCAGAGGATCGGAGGCAGAGCGGAGGGTACGTGAGGGAACATAGATCTCAAGAGGGCTTGACAGGTAATCGGGGGCTGCGTTATTGAGGCTTTTGTAGCACATGGTGTCTAGTTTGTACTGTATGCGCTTTGATACAGGGAGCCAGTGAAGTTGTGCCAGGAGAGGAGATATGTGGTCAGCTTTTTTCTTTTTGAGCACAAGGCGTACAGCATTGTTTTGAATGCGCTGTAGGATGTGAATGGTGGAGGCAGGAAGACCAGACAGGAGTGAATTGCAATAGTCAATGCGAGACATTATGAAGGAGAGAACGAGTTTTGCAGTTGTTTCGACAGAGAGATACTTCCTGATCAGGCTTATACGATGGAGATGATAGTAGCAAGATCTGGCAGTTTGAGAAACAAAGTTGTTCATGGACAGGGTAGAGTCAATGCAGACACCATGGTTTTTAGCTGAATCAGAAATTGGGACTGATGTGTTACATAATGGGAGAGAAAGAGGAGGCAGCTGGGAAAGTTTCTGACGGGTGCCAATGAGGATAGCTTCTGTCTTGTCGTCATTAAGCTGAAGTCTATTGTGTGTCATCCAGTTCTTATGTCCGAGTAACACTCAGTGGTGCGAGTCAACAGGCGCTGTATATTATCAGGTGAGTCACTATCTTGAAGTTGGGTGTCATCAGCATAGAAGTGGTGTTTTATAGAGTGGGAGTTGATGATGGTGGACAGGGGGGAGGTATAAAGAGTGAAAAGAACAGGGCCAAGGACAGATCCTTGTGGAACACCACAGGTCAGGTATGCAGGTTGAGAGTAAGTGCCATTGATGAGAACAGTTTGTTTTCTGTTTGATAAATACGAAGTGAAAAAGGAGAGAGCAATGTCAGATATGCCAAAAGTATGATGAAGTCTAGAAAGGAGAATACCATGGTCAATGGTATCGAAAGCTGCAGACAGATCAAGGAGTGTGAGGAGAGAGACTTTGCCAGTATCAGTTGCAAGGAGGAGATTGTTGAGAATGTGTAGTAGGGCAGTTTCAGTGCTATGGCACTGGCGGTAGGCTGACTGGAAAGGATTGAGGAGATTGTTGGCAGACAGGTGAGAGTTCAGCTGGTTGAGGACGACTTTTTCAAGGAGTTTTGACAAGAAAGAGAGATTAGAGATAGGCCTGTAATTTTTCAGTTCATTTGGGTCTAAATTGTGTTTCTTGAGGAGAGGGTGAACAATAGCAGACTTGAAAGAATCTGGGACAGTTCCAGTTTGAAAAGAAGTGTTGATGATGTCAGTGATGAATGGGAGGAGAGTAGGGAGACAATCGGAGTAGAGAGAACCTGGAAGAGGATCCAGTTCGCAGGTTTTGAACGACATGGATCTGATTGTGTTGAAAATTTCTTCTTGTGAGACTGGGGTAAAAGTAGTGAGAGGTGTGCCAGAGAAGGAAGGGTCAGGTGGGCATGGTTGACAGGGTGTCCTGTCAAGCCTGTCACGAAGAGTTTGTATTTTGGTGGTGAAATACTTAGAGAATAACAGATGGGAGTTCTTCATTTGTATGTTTTGTTGGGAGAGGTAAGTCTTTTCGTGTGCCAAGGAGATGATTCATGGTTGTAAAGAGTTCTTTTGAAGAAGAGGCATTCAGGATTTTGGTTTGGAAATAGCTTGTTTTTGCAGATGCAATGAGGGTGGATACTTTTGTTTTAGAGGCTTGGAAAAGTTGCCTGTGTACAGTGAGTTTGGATTTGCGCCAGCGGCGCTCTGCTCTGCGGCGGGCACGTTTTGCACAGCAATCTCATGAGTGAGCCAGGGGGTAGGGGGGCGGTCAGGTAAAAGACGGGTTGTGGCTGGAGCATGAGTGTCCAGAAGATGGTGGAGAGTAGTATAGAATTCATCGGCAAGGTTATGTGACTTTTCAGAAAGGAGACGGGAGGCATCAGATGAAAATGTGGAGAGGTCGATAGATTTGAGATTGCGTCGAGTCACTGTGCGCGTGGTACGGGAAGGAGGAGAAATGTCAAGAGAACAGAGAATTGCAGAGTGGTCAGATGGAAGGGCTGAAGTTAGACGGGTAGAAAGAACTAAGCAGTTGTTAGTAGCTGAATTGTGGTGATCACGAGAAATGATCCAGTCAAGAATGTGACCTTTTTGATGGGTTGGTTCAGAAATGTGTTGAGTCATATTGTGATTGGACAGAGAGTTGATGATATGTCTTGTGTCATAACGGTGAGTGTTGTCATAGTGGACATTGATGTCACCTAGAATGATGAGATTTCCAGGTAAGAGGCAGTAGTGGTCAAGCAGTTGGTCAAAGTCAGAGAGAAACGTGGATGTGGTGAGTTTGTTGGCAGAGCTAGGTGGAGGTCGATAGACACAGGAGAAGGTGATGGGGTGAGGGGTGGATTGGAAGGATACTTCAACGTGCTCGAAAGAAGGATGGGAGAAAGGCAGAGACTGCGAGAAAGATAGGCGGGAATGGAGTGAGTCGTTGTAGAGGATGGCGATACCGCCACCTCGAGATGAGCGATGGAAAGAAGCAAGCCTGTAACCACTCGGAGTGAGGCTAGCATGTATAGGTTCATGACCAAGGGGGTTAAGCCATGTCTCTGTAATAAAAGCAATGTCAACGTGCTCATCAGCGATAAAATCGGCAATGACCTCAGCTTTGCCATCTTTGCATATTGATTGAGCGTTAAAAAGGCATAGTTTAAGTTTATCATATGGCGGCGGCCGAGGTGGCGAAGAAGGCGGCACCGACGGGACAAAAGACGAAGGCGACACCAGCGGGGCAGAAGACGAAGGCAGCAACGATGGAACAGAAGAAGAAGACAAAGGTAGCACCGGCGGGACAGAAGACGAGGGCAGCGCCGGCGGGACAGAAGACGAAGGCAGCACCGGCGGGACAGAAGGCGAAGGCGGCACCACCAGGACAGAAGGCGAAGGCGAAGATGGCAGAGGAGGAGACGAAGCCCGCAGCAGCGAGGTCTAAGGCAGGGGCAGTGGAGGAGACGAGGAAGCAGAAAAAGAAAATGTGGCGTCGGGCTGGCACAGCAGGAGGCAGGTTGTGCCAAAGTCGGTGGAGACGTCCACCACGACAGGATCGCGCAGTGCGGGGCTTGCTACACAGCCCCAATGTACGTATGCGCTGGTAGACGCCTCCACCGAGGTAGCATTTGCTGTGTTTAAAAAGTGTCAGTCCAATTTGTTTAAGGACGGACGGATCCATAATTGAGAGCCAGTCAAGAGAGGATGATGTTTGCAGAGAACAACGAAGGTTTGGGAGCTGTAGCGTTGGGCGAACACAGTAGGCTAAAATGTTAACACAGTTCACAGGTTAAATGTCCGACCAAAACGGCAGAATTAAAATGACGAAAAGTAGGCATACGAAACTCTAAAATCAGATTATCCGGTAAAATATTCAAAATTAAAAAAAATATTTACATCACCATTTGTCGGGACCCAAGAGGAATAAACTGATATAAAATTCAATGTACAAAAACAAATAGAACCACGATAATAAAATCACTGTAAAATACCACACACACTTTTGCTGCCTGCTGGCGCGACATCTACTCACAAACACACACACAGTACTGACAGACCATCATCATCATCATCATCATCATCATCATCACCACTATCATCATCATCATCATCAT
>JAPXFY010000026.1:1089764-1147264 GCA_030674185.1 Monoplex corrugatus
TGTGTGTAGTGTGTGTGTACATGTTCATGTGTACATGTATGAGAATACATACATGTACATGTGTGTATGTATGTACATATGCATGATTACGTGTGTTTGTGTTTGTGTTTGTGTGTGTGTGTTTATGACACACTGAGGGAGGAAGAGGACTTACAAACACATACACACACTCTCTCGCTCTGTCTTAAAATAGGAAGGCATAAAAAACGTTTTCGTTGTCTTTATTATTTACATATAGGCCTACATCATTACATGTATGCAAAAAAGTAAAAAAGATACATGTATATAAATGTGCCAGGCACTTTCCACATGTATACAAACATCATTCCACAAGATAAGTTACAACCGTGTCAGACAAAACACCATAAGTTATTGTTTGTTTTATTTAAAGCCTAGCTGTCTGTGTGCGGCCATATCAGTCATGTAAACATTTCAAAACATATACATTACTTCAACAGGGGGGGGGGGAGGAAAAGAAAATTAAGTACACATATCAATGCATTTGCGCATATAAGGAGATTCCCTTGGCATTGATCACTCCATCCAATTTATCACACATCGTATTTGAAAAACGCATCTGAAAACAAATTTTAACATAATTATGGACACAAAAACATATATAAAAATGGGCCTAAACTACCTAAAATTACTTCTGCATATCTCATTTCTCAAGAGCCAAAAATGCACTTAATGCCGGTACCCAATTATCAATCCTCAGTGAAAGTATTAAGACTTTATGGAACACATACAGGTGAACGGACCAGCAAGACAGCAATGATAAGAAGAAATGGACAGAAAGCAAAGGAACAACGCAGAAACAAAGACAGTGACATGACAGAAAAGAAGAAATTCCTAGCTCAGAATATCTAACTATATATCTATATATATACACACACACATACATATATATTTTACCCTGAGGAAGGCCAAGGGCTGAAATATTGGAGAAAATACTCAATGCCCTTGTTGATTGTCTTGGAAAATTGAAGTGTGTGTGTGTGTGTGTGTGTGTGTGTGTGTGTGTGTGTGTGTGTGTGTGTGTGTGTGTGTGTGTGTGTGTGTGTGTGTGTGTGTGTGTGTGAGTGTGTGTGTGTGTACATACACACATATATATATGTACATACACATATATACATATATACGATGCTGGTTGAGCCAATGATGATGTGTGGAAACAGTAAACATGAAATGGGGACAAGCATAAGCGGTCAAGGAAAAGGCAGACTACAACTTAATGGTCAGTTCCCTACGCCTTTACTCATCCTTTACATTTATCCCCAGTCGATATCTCTGATCCACAGTACCTCCAGAGTCATGCGATAATCCTCGCCCCTTATGGTTGAAGCCAAAATCTCAACATCTTCTGACCCCATTGTAACCTTACATTGTGCGAGATGCTTTTTTACAGGCCCAGTGTTGTTGATGTGTTCACAGAAACGGGTTTGTAAATGTTGGACAGTCTGTCCAACATAGCACGCCTTACAGCGTGGACATGTCAGTTTGTAAACCACCCCACACCGGATCAACTTTGGCACTTGTGCATTCAAGGATGGCAAAACATATATACACAGAAGGTGGGGATACTATTTATAATGAAAGAGCCCCAGGCATGCCCACAGCGGGTGCTCTATGCTAGAATTTTTATTTGGACACACAGTTATTACAATCATTTTCAATGATGTCAAACAACTAAACTAGATATGACACCATTACAACTTTGTGTCTATTAGTAATGCAACAACTACATATTATTTCGATACAGTCTACAAGTATTTATGATAAACAGTTCAGAAACGAGTCTAACTAACAAGACTTTTTGACCTCAGATGTGTTTGTCTATGACTGTAATTTTCAAATGTGTTTGTATGGTTAATTTAAGCTGTTGTAGTAATGTGCTCATCTGTACATGATATGTATCACACTCTGTATTCAGTACAATATGTACAACTACATAATGCATAGCATAAACTAATTAACTATGATATGAACCAGAAGAACAAGTAAACCAAAGTGAATGCGTATTCAATACAACAAGATAAGTGCAAATTTTCGGCCAACCGGCCTTTGTCAAGTGTGAATGCTTGGTAACAAACAGACCACAAACAACACCAAACAACTGACGAGGCGGCAGGAAGTTTTTAGTCCTTTTCTTATTACCCGTTGTTTGGTTTACTTGTTCTTCTGGTTCCTGTTTGCTTGGGCGTGGGCAGTCACACTTGTTTTGGATAACTATGATATGTATCACTGTGTTTAGTACAATATGTACAAATTACGTAATGCATTGTGTAAACTAATTAGCTATGCATGATATGTATCACACTATTATATTCTTTTAGCAAACCAAACACACACACACACACACACACACACACACACAACACACACACACACAAACACATAAATCAAATCAAAAGTTGAATTCACGACAGCAAAAGAATTTAGAAAGGATGATTTACACAATGGCACCCAGTAATGTTAATTAATACAAATTGTTTGCTAGATGTTAAAGACTTAGCAGTATTGTATGAAGATCACATATGAGGATCAAACATGTTTAAGGCACAACCACTGATCAATACGATGATGTAATCAATTATGACAAAAAGAAAAATCAACTCAGTAGTCTATTGGCCCTTGATCAGAGTTATACATGGCACAACCACTGATCGATACGATGATCAGAACAATAGATGTTGTAATCAATTATGACAACAAGAAAAATCAACTCAGTAGTCTATTGGCCCTTGATCAGAGTTATACATGGCACAACCATTGATCAATACGATGATCAGAACAATAGATGTAATCAATTATGACAACAAGAAAAATCAACTCAGTAGTCTATTGGCCCTTGATCAGAAAGCAGCATCTGATAGTGATACAATCTCCACAGATCAAACTGTCTGGGCTTTCAAACAGTTTGGATCTGCACCCATTTTCTCAAATTGGGAGGAAACTATGTTATAAATGGAGGAAACTATGTTGTAGATGGAGGAAACTATGTTATAAATTTAACTTTAATTTAAGGACCAGTTGCAGTGTTATGGTGGTTAGCACAACGGATACCGACTGGAAGGTTGTGAGTTCAAATTCCCAAATTTAAAAATCATTGTGGGATTTTTTGGCTCTAACCGACTCCAACCCAGAATAGAGCTTGCTATGGACTCATTGGGAAGATGGGAACACACAGTCAAGTCTTATCCACTTCACAGACGAGTCACTAAGAGCGCTGCTCAAATTGTTTGACCAACACCACAGGAGTCTGCATCTCTCAGGCCTGGCTGACACCTGGATACATTATAATAATAAGCACAGAGTACAGTCCTCTCATGTACAAGATACAAGAATTTTATTTAGCCCAAAGCATCACAATGGGAAATTGTTTTGGCATTCGCATTAAAATACATATAGGCACAAGAACGCATAAACACATGTACACACATACTCTGACTCTCTCTCACTCTCTCTTTCACCCCTCTCTCACCCTCTTCCTCCCCTCATCTCTCTCCCCCTCCCTCTTTGTCGAAACAATATCAAAGATAATGACTAAATCTAAATATGTACGGTTAAAAAAGCACATCATAAGAGTCAGATGTCTTGGTCAGGACTTTTAACAATGGACAAAAAGGGCAATACTCATTGAAAAACAACTTTGGTAGGTATAGAAAAAATTTGATTAAAGATGCAATTTGATTAAAGATGCAACGCGATATGCACATTAAAATCAAAATGAGTTAAGTACAATAAAATGAGTATGTAGAGTGACAGTAGACTAAGAGGACAAGGTTAAACAAGAGAAGAACAAGAACAAGATTTTATTTTAGCCCAGTGCTCAGACACGTGGAAAACGTTTTGGCTATGCATACAATCACACTCACGCATCACAACAATTACAATATTCAACATCATAAAAGACAAATTCCTCGGTCATCCACGGAATCGAATCGAAGAAACACACGCACACAACACACACACACTCTCACGCCAAGGCGCCCATATCCAAGCCACCTTAGCCCTGCCAGCTAATTAATTTAACAGCGCGCATCTGTCTTTCCCTTCCCCTCTCCACACCACCCTCACCCATCCAGTGGTGGACCACAGGCACACATTGAAGTATAGGCTTACAGATTGACCTAGATTCGACTAGGCCTACTCTGTGCCAGTATCAGTCACTTCCTACACTCCGTCCGTCCCGAAAGATCAGTTACAAAGCACTGCTGTAGAGTGGTGGACTCTGGTCAAACCTGCCTGGCTAAAAATACAAGATACAAGATACAATATTCTATTTAGCCCAGAACATCACAATGGGAAATTGTTTTGGCATTCGCATTAAAATACATACAGGAACAAGAACGCATAAACAAATGTACACACATACTCTTACTCTCTCTCACTCTCTCTCTCATCCCTCTCCCTCCCCTCATCTCTCTCCCCCTCCCTCATTGTCGAACACAATATCAAAGATTATGACTAATTCTAAAAATGTACGGTTAAAAAAGCACATCATAAGTCAGATGACTTGGTTAGGACTTTTAACAATGGACAAAAAGGGCAATACTCATTGAAAAACAACTTTGGAAGGTATAGAAAAATTTGATTAAAGATGCAATGCAATATGCACATTAAAATCAAACTGAGGTAAAAACAATAAAATGAGTATGTAGACTAAGAGGACAAGGTTAAACTTTTTAAGTCAGCTGACAGAAACACATATATACAAGCAACAGCCGACCCCCCATCCACCCACACACCCACACCCACACCCGCACGCATGTGTGCGGAGTCAACACACACACATACACATGCACACGCACGCACCCACACACCCTCTCTCACACACAACCCCACAATGCTATGCACACAATGTTTGCTCCAACATAAGTCAATTGTACACATCCGCACGCTCTCTCCTCTGCTCATCCTTAACTCCAAAGCCCCGGCACATCTCACGTGAACAAATCTAAGTAGGGACAGTATCACGGGCCGCCTTCACATAGAAGCTGTTGCTTAATCGGCTTGTCCTGGCCTTAAAGGACCTGAATCGTTTACCGGAAGGGAGGGGGGAGAAGAAAGTATTTGCCGGATGGCCCTCGTCGGCCACGATGGATTTGACCTTCTTTTCCATTCTTCTAAGATAGATGGACTCAAGGGGCTCCAAAGTGGTCCCAATAATTTTCGAGGCGGTCCGGACAATTCTGAGAACAGCCTTATAAATAACTACAAATAGACAAAAGCCCTGTAAATAACTAGAAAAATACAAACAACAGCCCTGTAAATAACTAGAAAAATACAAACAACAGCCCTGTAAATAACTAGAAAAATACAAACAACAGCCCTGTAAATAACTAGAAAAATACAAACAACAGCCCTGTGAATAACTAGAAAAATACAAACAACCCTGTAAATAACTAGAAAAATACAAACAACAGCCCTGTAAATAACTAGAAAAATACAAACAACAGCCCTGTGAATAACTAGAAAAATACAAACAACAGCCCTGTGAATAACTAGAAAAATACAAACAACAGCCCTGTGAATAACTAGAAAAATACAAACAACAGCCCTGTAAATAACTAGAAAAATACAAACAACAACCCTGTAAATAACTAGAAAAATACAAACAACAGCCCTGTAAATAACTAGAAAAATACAAACAACAGCCCTGTAAATAACTAGAAAAATACTGACAACAGCCCTGTGAATAACTAGAAAAATACAAACAACAGCCCTGTAAATAACTAGAAAAATACAAACAACAGCCCTGTGAATAACTAGAAAAATACAAACAACCCTGTAAATAACTAGAAAAATACAAACAACAGCCCTGTAAATAACTAGAAAAATACAAACAACAGCCCTGTGAATAACTAGAAAAATACAAACAACAGCCCTGTGAATAACTAGAAAAATACAAACAACAGCCCTGTGAATAACTAGAAAAATACAAACAACAGCCCTGTAAATAACTAGAAAAATACAAACAACAACCCTGTAAATAACTAGAAAAATACAAACAACAGCCCTGTAAATAACTAGAAAAATACAAACAACAGCCCTGTAAATAACTAGAAAAATACTGACAACAGCCCTGTGAATAACTAGAAAAATACAAACAACAGCCCTGTGAATAACTAGAAAAATACAAACAACAGCCCTGTGAATAACTAGAAAAATACAAACAACAGCCCTGTGAATAACTAGAAAAATACAAACAACAGCCCTGTAAATAACTAGAAAAATACAAACAACAGCCCTGTAAATAACTAGAAAAATACAAACAACAACCCTGTAAATAACTAGAAAAATACAAACAACAGCCCTGTAAATAACTAGAAAAATACAAACAACAGCCCTGTGAATAACTAGAAAAATACTGACAACAGACTAATACAACACAGCCTTCCTACTGACTAATACAACACAGCCTCCCTACTGACTATTCTAAAAGAGCATTCTTGCTGTTTGCGACAGACGCAACATTATCTTGATTGCCTTCGTTCTGATTTTGAGGGCTGTAATCTCCAGTGCAACAATATCGCCATATCAGCCACACAACCACAATGACTACTACTACTAGTACTAGAATGCAGACAAAATGACGGGTAGAAGCCAAACAACTTCAGAGTCGTTGTTACCTCCTTCTTTTGGCTTGACGGTGGCCATGCTGCCTGTGTCCCTGTCAAAGGGTGTTGATGTTGAAGAGTTGGAGCCAGACGGTGAGGTAGACGTTGGTTCTGCCAGCCAACAGCCATACACAATGACCCCTCAGCAACAAACTGGCCACAGTCTGGGACCGGCTTCGTGATGGTCACACTGCGAAAAGGCTGCTGTTTGGCAAGACACACCTTAGGCTGACAGAAACACGAGACACTCGAATTGAAGCCTTGTGCACCAGTACACTCTTCGGTACTGGTAGTAGGCTCATATCCAAGACGACAGACAAATCGATCATCCATCACTGGTCCTCCGTCACAGACTTTCTCCTTGCTGTCGTCTTCTCGAGTTTTGCTGTTGCAGTAAGGGTACAGTATAAATGAGGAGTTCACCCATTCTGACCTGTACATACCATTGGGGCACGTGGTGACGTTGTCCACCATAAGGTTTCCGTTCTGACCCATGATCAGTCTTCCGATGACACCTGGCTGGATGGTCTGTTCTGCTAAACAGTCAATCACTGAGAAAGTGTTGCCATCACTGTCTATGTCCATCTGACAATGAACAGTCAACCCCCCGCCAGCAGGACAACATTTGTCATTCAGCTCCTTCCAGTGTTCAAAGGCAGACTGGCGGTCAGGGCAGTCATTTTCAAGGTAAGAGTCTAGCCATGACAGGCAGGTGTCCTTGGACAAGGATGATCCCGACTGCTTCACATAGGTACCCTGTGAAAGCGTAGGGTAAAGAGCCAAGATCATGCTCATGAACATGGCACAAGCAAAGTTAGAGATTTTTGTCATACTGTAGCTGTGCTCAATGTTTTATGATCCCTGTTTTCTTTCGTCAGAAGGTTCTCCAGGTTCCAAAGGTTTCTCCACTCATTCAACGTATTCTGGGCTGAAACTTGTTTGCGACACTGATGTCCTTGGCGAAGCTGGTAGTATGATTTTATTGTCTTCATTCACTTCTTCCTCACAATACAGTTTGACTTATGTCTCTCCACTCCACTCAGGTCAGTTGTGTCCTTCTACTTCACTGTCCTGCAACATAAGGTTCAGACACACTGTGACATGAACAGGCAAAGGCTGACAACAACATTTACCCTACAGCAAACCAGAGCACATTTTAACATTTAACCTACATCAAGGAAAGATGTATACACTTTTGTGAGTGTGTTGTGTTGTGTGTGTGTGTGTGTGTGTGTGTGTGTGTGTGTGTGTGTGTGTGTGTGTGTGTGTGTGTGTGTGTGTGTGTGTGTGTGTGTTGTGTGTACATACCAGTACATGCACATATATAGTATGTATACACTTACTGATTCATAAAGCACACACACACACACACATATTTACACATACAATACATGATCATTCACTTTGCGTGTGTAAGACAGCTTTGGAAAAAAATGTGTATTTACTTAAGTGAAGAAAACATTAAAACTATTTCAACCAACCTGCAGTTTGTTAGAGTAAATAGTTGAAAGAATACACTGTCATCATTATTACCAGCAGAATTTTCAAATAAAAATTTCACGATAAATTTCAGAAGAGCAATATATATACACCATTTTACTATTTTAGTCAATCAGGCTTTTTTTAATGTTTTTTTCAATTTTTTTTTTTATTGTACTCAGTATATTGATGGTATCAATCAGCAGCTGTTCTCTAACCTGTTAATAAACTTTATAAAGACTTGATTTCTATTAAAGTATTATATATATATATATGTTACCAGGAAACTGGAGACAGCACTTTTCAGTGAAATATTTCAACAATTTCCATACTGATTATTGTATGGATTTTTATACTACCAGCACAGGCTTTCAAAATCGTATTTTATCAATCAGCTATCATGCCTAATGAATATATTAAAATTCTGTGAAGGTATTATATTAGCCATCTTGGGCAAACAAAGACACTTCTTTTGATATTTGATTTTTTTAAATTCAGCTGTTCCAAAGTTATGGTGCCTTTTGTGAAGAAATGGCAGGAACATGGTCACAGTTTTTGCAATTTAATTCATTGTATAATACAAACACACACATAAAATCTATATACACATATAATATATATATACAAATAAGTACATATAATGAACAGTATCAAACCAAAGACATTATAAACTGAACTTTATTATTCATAATGTCTCTGATGTACTATTACTACATGTGATAAACAGTATCACACCAGTGACACTATAGTATAAACAGAAATACATATTCATAATGTCTCTGATGTACTATTACTAATATAGTAGTGATAAACAGTATCATACCATAAAGGAACATTTATAAACAGAAATTTATAATTCATAATGTCTTTGATTACCACACACTATATCATATGTGATAAACAGTATCACACCAATAACATTATAAACAGAAATTCATAATTCATAATGTCTGACATACACACACTTTAATTTTAAACTTAAAGACCCATTAATGATTAAGCAAGGAACCCAAATAAAATATCTTGTATTATAGGCCTACACTACAGTACATGCAAACACAGACACATGCTACACACTAACACACACACACACACACACTGACACATTTAAGTTTTAACACACACACACACACATCACGCACAAATACACACAGTTCACAGTGAAAAATACACTCAAGAGTCGTACCAGTTTTACCACCACAACCACAACGCACGCATGTAGTAGTAGTAGTAGTAATAGGGACTGGCTTTCAATGGCCTAGGCCTCGCGGCCTATTTACGTCCCCTCTTTGTCAAATATTTCAAAGTATAGGTGTTAAAATGCGTATTTTCTTAATAATAATAAATAATTACAATATTTATATAGCGCAAAGTCTTGATAGAAATCAAATCCAAGCGCTAAACATACACATACGCATGCATGCACACACACATGGCCACAAATGGGGAAAAAGAAGAAAAGCAATGGAAAATTATAGAGAGCATATTATACAAATATATATTACAGTGTGATTCCACTCCGAGCGGAGACAGGCTGCAGAGGGGATTGAGTGAGGTCAGGATTTTATGCAGAGGAGAAAAGGTGAGTTTTGAGAGCAGACTTGAAGGAGACAAAAGTAGGTTGCTGACGGAGAGAGAGGAAGTTTGTTCCAGGAGAGTGAACCAGAAACAGAGAAGGCTCGTGGACCATAGGTATTGAGCTTAGTGCGTGGAAAGAGAAAAGTCAGAGGATCGGAGGCAGAGTAGAGGGTACATGAGGGAAGATAGATCTCAAGTAGGCTTGACAGGTAATCGGGGGCTGCGTTACTGAGGCTTTTGTAGCACATGGTGTCTAGTTTGTACTGTATAGTGTATGCGCTTTGATACAGAGAGCCAGTGAATTTGTGCCAGGAGAGGAGATATGTGGTCAGCTTTTTTTTTTTTGAGTACAAGGCGTGCAGCATTGTTTTGAATGCCTGTAGGATGTGGATGGTGGAGGCAGGAAGACCAGACAGGAGTGAATTGCAATAGTCAATGTGAGACATTATGAAAGAGAGAACGAGTTTTGCAGTTGTTTCGACAGAGAGATACTTCCTGATCAGGCTTATACGATGGAGGTGATAGTAGCAAGATCTGGTAGTTTGAGAAACAAAGTTGTTCATGGAGAGGGTAGAGTCAAGGCAGACACCAAGGTTTTTAGCTGAATCAGAAATTGGGACTGGTGTGTTACATAATGGGAGAGAAAGAGGAGGCAGCTGAGAAAGTTTCTGACGGGTGCCAATGAGGATAGCTTCTGTCTTGTCGTCGTTAAGCTGAAGTTTATTGTATCAATGTATGTCATCCAATTCTTTATGTCCGAGTAGCACTCAGTGGTGCAAGTCAAGAGACGCTGTACATTGTCAGGTGAGTCACTGTCTTGAAGTTGGGTGTCATCAGCATAGAAGTGTTTTATAGAGTGGAAGTTGATGATGGTAGACAGGGGGGAGGTGTAAAGAGTGAAAAGGACAGGGCCAAGGACAGATACTTGTGGAACACCACAGGTCAGGTATGCAGGTTGAGAATAAGTGCCATTGAAGAGAACAGTTTGTTTTCTGTTTGATAGATATGAAGTGAACCAGGAGAGAGCAGTGTGAGAGATGCCAAAAGTATGATGGAGTCTAGAAAGGAGAATACCATGATCAATGGTATCAAAGGCTGCAGACAGATCAAGGAGTGTGAGGAGAGAGACACTGCCAGCATCAGTTGCAAGGAGGAGATTGTTGAGAATGTGTAGTAGGGCAGTTTCAGTGCTATGGCACTGGCAGTAGGCTGACTGGAAAGGATTGAGGAGATTGTAGGCAGACAGGTGAGAGTTCAGCTGGTTGAGGACAACTTTTTCAAGGAGTTTTGACAAGAAAG
The DNA here is from genome assembly GCA_030674185.1 of Monoplex corrugatus. Taxonomy (NCBI): domain Eukaryota; kingdom Metazoa; phylum Mollusca; class Gastropoda; order Littorinimorpha; family Ranellidae; genus Monoplex; species Monoplex corrugatus. The sequence goes on from JAPXFY010000026.1 coordinate 1,100,744, forward strand.
AGAGATTAGAGATAGGCCGGTAGTTTTTCAGTTCATCTGGGTCTAAATTGTATTTCTTGAGGAGAGGGTGAACGATAGCAGACTTGAAAGAATCCGGGACAGTTCCAGTTTGAAGAGAAGTGTTGATGGTGTCAGTGATGAAAGGGAGGAGAGTTGGGAGACAGTCGGAGTAGAGAGAACCTGGAAGAGGATCCAGTTCGCAGGTTTTGAATGACATGGATCTGATTGTGTTGAGAATTTCTTCTTGTGAGACTGGGGTAAAAGTAGTAAGAGGTGTGCCAGAGAAGGGTGTCCTGTCAAGCTTGTCAATGTCATGAAGAGTTTGTATTTTGGTGGTGAAATACTTGGAGAATACAGATGGGAGTTCTTCATTAGTGTGTTTTGTTGGGAGAGGTAAATCTTTTCGTGTGCCAAGGAGATGATTCATGGTTGTAAAGACTAAAGAGTTCTTTTGAAGAAGAGGCATTCAGGATTTTGGTTTAGAAAAAGCTTGTTTTTGCAGATGCAATGAAGGTGGATACTTTTGATTTAGAGGCTTGGAAAAGTTGCCTATGAACAGTGAGTTTGGATTTGCGCCAGCGGCGCTCTACTCTGCGGCGGGCACGTTTTGCACAGACAATCTCATGAGTGAGCCAGGGGGTAGGGGGGCGGTCAGGTAAAAGACGGGTTGTGGCTGGAGCATGAGTGTCCAGAAGATGGTGGAGAGTAGTATAGAATTCATTGGCAAGATTATGTGACTTTTCAGAAAGGAGACAGGAAGCATCAGATGAAAAAGTGGAGAGGTCAATAGATTTGAGATTGCATCGAGTCACTGTGCGCGTGGTACGGGAAGGAGAAGAAATGTCAAGAGAACAGAGAATTGCAGAGTGGTCAGATGGAAGGGCTGAAGTTAGACGGGTAGAAAGAACTAAGCAATTGTCAGTAGCTGAATTGTGGTGATCACGAGAAATGATCCAGTCAAGAGTGTGACTTTTTTGATGGGTTGGTTCAGAAATTTATGTGTTGAGACATATTGTGATGGGGGTTCCTTCCCGTGTGGCCTGACGTGTGTGCTCTGCTCTGCTGTGTAAAAAATTGGTTTTGGTTTGGGCGTAGGTCTTTAGTATAGGTGTAGATGTGTAGGATAAGTCTGTGTTGGAGGCTATTTTGTGCTTAGATTATCTGAAAATAATGTCACCGTAGTTTACAACTGTAATCTGAGATATACACTTCTTGGTGAGATTAGTGATCAACCAAAATGGCCGCCATGTTATGCATGCGTGAATAGCTTTCAGTGATGATCGTTACAACTTTTGGATTGTGCTGGTGAACTTGTGAATTAGTTGCTTACATTCTGGTCCAACATCGGTGAGTACACTTGATATGTTGTATCATTGGTGAATCATCCAGCACACGGCTCTTTCTTTCTGTTTTGTCAGATTGAATCAATGCCAAGCATGATCCGGAGTAACATTACACTCTGGGTCCTTGTAACCATGCTCTTCCTTCACAAGAGTATGTTAGGTGACGACAGACCTTGTGCCACACAGGATGTGCACATTTTAGGGATTGGTCACATTGATATGTCTTGTGTCATAACGGTGAGTGTTGTCATAGTGGGCATTGATGTCACCTAGAATTTTCTTATTACCAACATGAACATCACACCAGTGACCACACCTTAAAGTTAAACACACACACACGCAACTGGCAACGACACTATCATCACACTACACTAGATCTAGGTCGTTATAAATATAATTTTATAATATAAATGTTTATATGTATAAATATCTATGACATCTTTACACCTACTTATCCAATCGGCCAAGAATAGTTAAATGATCGGAGCTTACGAATGGACTGTGTCTACAACACCCCCCCCCCCCCCTAACGGTGCCGGAATGATCAGAATCCTCAAGATCGTGATGACAAGTCCACACTCACACTGCTTCACGATTGAATGTTCTCAAAAATTTTGTAGATAATCGATCCTTTCAATGTTTTTATGGCAGCTGCAATTTAAAGACACATGATATTCTGTCACACAAGTCTCTAGTCTAAACAAGCACCAGGCCACTGCCAAAACTGTTGAGTCACAACACATGACTGATCCAAAACAAGTGCGACTACCCGCGCTTGCGCAAACATGACTGATGACATCACAACAGTGCAATCTCCCCTAACTATGACAAAACCATCAGCAGAATGATGTTGGCCGTATGATGGAAGAAGAAGAAGATTAAGACAGCCTACTTTCACTGTGACTATCACTATCAGACTCGCTGACCGTGGCCTTCGCGACATACAGCCAGGCGCTGACCCGTTCGACTTGGCGAGCGCATGTAATTTGGGAAAGCATTGGTATAAAGACGTAAGCCTAACGGGAGGCTACTCCAAAAATCGGTCACTTGTAATGGGAAAAAAGGTTGGCTGGGCGACGTGAGATTTGACATGATTGATTGAATTTGATAATTGTCGCCAATTTCCAAGGAAACTGTGTCTAGTCAAGCACCAAAATGGCTGAGGCAAATCCTGTGTCAACAAACGAAGTTACCGGTACTCAGACTCTGACTGTTGAAGAGGAAACCGTGGTAAGACCCGGGCGATAGCCTATCATAATCATGTTATAATCTTATGAAATGGATTAGGATATAGGGCCTATATTATAATTATAGGCCTATACGAACAATTGGTAGGTCTAATCAAAAACCAGTATTACACTGTCTTCACTGAGAAGTTTTACATTTGCCTTACAATTTTATCAAGTGTCTTGGACTTAGTATGCTAGTCAGATCATAAGAAAGATGAGTCAGATTTGTAACATGGACAACCATATATCAATTATCATATAGGTCATGATGATGATATCCATACTCGTACATCATGTTTTGATTTTTTTTTTAATGTATGGTTGTCTGTGCAACAAATCTGATCTTACATGTATGTATGTTCATCACTTCATGTCATTAGTCTTGCCTCGATTGAAAAGAGAATTTGTAAACAGGTTTAACCTTTTCATGACACTGCCTCACCATTCCCTAAGGCAAATAGAAAAGCAAAAAAGAGTTGGATGACTAATGAAATTGTGGACCTGATGGAGGAAAGGAGGAAGGCAAAGAGAATCGAGGAGGTATACAGGAAGATAAACAATGAAATCAGGTATAGGTGCAAACTGCAATGAAGCTAAGGAAGCTTGGCTGAACACAAAATGCAAAGAGGTAGAAGAATGACACAAAATGGATCCTCAGGGTATGTACAGACGAACTGAAGAAATTGTCCACAGGAAAAATACATGCACATCAACTGGTTGCTTAAAATCGAAAGATGGCACGTTTATCATGGAAAAAGACAAAATATTAGACAGATGGGGAGAGTACATTAAAGACCTTTTTTGAGGATGACAGAAACGAAGAACACATTATAAAAAAGAACTTTGAAGGACCACCCATAATGAAAGATGAAGTTAGAGCAGCACTGAAAAAGATGAAACCAGGAAAAGCCCCTGGACCAGACAACATTACTACAGAGATGATTGAAGCCCTGGAGGAATTTGGCATAGAAAAAATAAGAGTCCTCCTAAATGAAATTTATGACACTGGAAAAATCCCCAAAGATACGTCAAAATCAATTTTCATTGCACTTCCAAAGAAGACAGGGGCTATAGAATGCGAACTCCATCGCACAATCAGTTTGATGAGTCATGTAACAAAAATCCTGTTAAGAATAATCATGATGAGGACAAGGAATAGAATCAAAAGAGAAATAGCAGAAGAACAGTGTGGATTTGTGGAGGGGAAAGGAACTATTAATGCCATATATATACATCCTAAGAACTATCATAGAGAGGTCAATTGAGATGAATAAGGATTTGTATTTATGCTTTGTTGACTATACCAAGGCTTTCGATCGGGTACGACTTGATGAATTGATCAACCAACTGGAGAGACTCAATGTGGATGGAAAAGATCTACGAATAATCAGGAATATGTACTGGGAACAAACAGCTGCAATGAGAATAGAAAACAATATAAGCTCTTTTCAAAACATCAAAAGAGGAGTCAGACAGGGTTGTGTTTTGTCACCAGATCTGTTTTCACTATATAGCGAAAACATCATGAGAAACCTAGAAGAAGACCCTGGATTAAAGGTTGGAGGGAAAATGATAAACAACATTCGGTACGCAGATGACACCATGCTAATTGCAGAAAATGAAAGGGACCTACAAAACCTTGTGAATATACTAGAAACAGAAAGCAAAGGTAAGGGGTTGGAACTAAACAGCAGGAAGACTGAAGTCATGGTGATCAGTAAAAAACATGAAATCCCCTCCTGCAAAGTAACAGCAAATGGCACAACCTTGACACAGGTTAATAAGTTCAAATACCTGGGAACGGTCATTTCATCAGACGGCAGATGCACATCGGAAATAGCTGGCAGAATCGGCCAAGCCAAAACAGCATTCAAGAAGATGACAAGCATTCTTACCAACAAATGCCTATCAATTAACATCAGAAAGAGAGTCCTTGAATGTTATATAGAACCAATACTGTTGTACGGATGCGAGGCGTGGACAGTCAGCAAGCAAAGCCAGAGCAGGATGGAGGCAGCCGAGATGTGGTTTCTAAGAAGAATGTTGAGAGTTCCATGGACAGCAAAGAAAACAAACGAGACAGTCTTGATGGAGGCAGACACAAGTATATCTCTCATAAGGAAGATTAGGAAAAGACAAGCAACATTTATAGGCCATTTTATGAGGAAGGGGGATTTGGAGCACCTGGTCACAACGGGAAAGCTGGAAGGAAAGAGAGCACCAGGTAGACCCAGGGAGAGAGTGCTGGACGGACTTGCAGAGTGGCTGGGGTTGAAGAGGGTGGGGGAGATGCTGGGGGCAATGAGAGATAGAGATGGTTGGAACTCCATGGTTGCCAACGCCATGCAGCAGGGCACCCGGATGATGATGATGATGATGATGCCTCACTATGCCTACTATTCCCAGAGTACACTGTAGCCAGTGTAGGCAGGAAGCAGATATGCCCTGGGGACACCCTATTTTGGTCATTTTTATATAATTTTCCTGAGTAGGCCGTAAAAGCTACCTTATTGATGTTAGAACAACTTTTTAGATCACTCTGTCATCTCCCTAGTGAAGCAAAAATATGTTCTGTAAAGATTCATTTAGTTAGTGTTTTGTACTTTTGAAATGTCAACGTAAGCCACAAAGTCAAAAACCTCAGACAGCCACAGGAGATTCATAAAAATTGTTATTTTCAGCATATGATGGCCAAAAATGCAGGAAAAAGGACATAAAACTAAAAAGACAATATTTCAACAGATAACAGAATAGCAAATAAAAAGTAAATGATAAGTGCATATAATTAGGAAATTTAGAAAACCCAAAATGAAAAAAAAAAAAAGTTAACAAACAAGTAGGCCTATATTAACATGAACATGTAAACAAACACAGACTCGGGCAGACTGAAAAGATCAATGCGGAAGGGAAGAAAAATTATGGAAAGTATACGCCAACCTTTGAATTTGATGATGAAGACATAGCCATGATGATGGTGTGATGAATTAATACAGGTTCATGAAAAGAACAAATTTGTCGAAATCACCTTAGCACGAATACACTGATAAAGCCACAACCACTGCACTTGATACACTGAAAAAGCCACACTAAAAAAACACAACTACTACACTTGATGCACTAGCAACTACAGTGCAACCATCTTCAGGCGGAGTCGGAAAATGCACTATACAGTACAGCACCTGGTATCATATCACAGAAGAACATTTTTCTGTGTGTGCTACTTCGGCGGCCGTGAAAGTTGTCCGTTTAGCCATGTTTACACAGCAGAGTGAACGACGTGGGTAACACGAAGAGACAAAGAGTTGGGGTTAGTTGCTTTCAACCCAAATTAAACAATGAAACTGCCCCTTGTAAGCCGACAACGTGGCATCGTACGATTTGGTAGAGTTCCTTTGTGTAGTTACGACACGTTTTGAGGGAATTTACAGTGACGTGTTGATGCATTTAATTTTAGAACAATCGTCGTGAACATTCTCGCGTCGTGTCCACAGCGACCTTTCGGCCGTCGCGAGCGGGCTCGCGGCATGTCCTTACAGCATAGGCAGGCGTCGCGACGATTCTCGCGTCATGTCGCGAAAAGGTTAACTCAATGGAGACCGCGGTCATTTAGACCAGATCGCTGTGCTGTGACGCGGTATTTTGGCCATGCTTTAAAAATTCTGCAGACTTACACAGAATGGTAAAACCAGACATATATATCATTTTAAAGTTTATTATGTCTACTTTCTAGATTTACTTACTGCTTTTTCATGAAAGCCTCCATTTATTTTTTTGGTGTATTTTTAAATTGTATACACAAAAGTCAATTTACAAAAACAAAAAAATTTTGAACAGTACACATGCTTATCTTGGTAAGGTGTATATATATATATGTATCAGCAAATCCACAGGAATTAGATGTTTTCTCAGCACAATGAAGTTCCATAAGCCTTAGGAAACACTTTGAAGTCAAATGGTGCACTATACACTGCAGTTTCCACGAAGTTGACCTCTGACCCTTTCTTGGAATCGGCGTGAAAATGACAGTTTCTGTTTGATTAGCGGTGTAGGGGAAAGTACTGCGGAAAAGAGAAACGGTTCATCTAACACCATGAATAGTTTCTTTTTAATTAGATGTTCCGTAGCACCATAACAAAAATTTTGATATCCGCCAAAGCTTTAGCTTTGGCACGTCACTGTATGATGTCACAGTTCCAAAGCTTGAGCTTCGACATGTCGCCAGTAAGTTAAGACAAGAATAAAATGTATTTTCCCCAGCCAGGCAAATTCTACTCCATAACACTAACACTTAACAGTGCCATTGTAGGTTACAATTTCTCTCTCTCTCTCTCTCTCTCTCTCTCTCTCTCTCTCTCTCTCTCTCACACACACACACAACATAATTAACCTCTTGAGTGCCCTGTCCGTAAAATTTACAGAGCTCTCGGAGCCTTCTCTGGTGCCTACATATTTTCAAAATGGCTGGTCAGCCGCTCACTGCGGCTCGGCACGGTACGTCACTTTGTGCGTGCGTTTCTTCCCGTTTGACGACATACGACTGCATGACGGCAGATAACGACGGTCGGATACTTTCTTTTCCTTTTCATCCATCATGCTGTCATTCCGTGCATTTTCTTTGTGTACGCATCTCGTTTGTTGATATGTTTTCGTTGTCGTAAGTGGAGTTGCCATGGTGTCAGGCGGTCGGCGTCCTGTTAGGCTCACTGCTGCTCAGGCTGTCGCACTTTTTCAGAAATATTTGACAAAAGTGATGATGAAATAGCTGCCAGTGACAGTGATGATAGCTTTGTTGAAAGTGGGTCAAGTGCCGAGTCAGAAGAAGCGAGTGTTGACGATCGTGAAGGGCCTTCTTGTTCTGCAAAGAGACCACGCCTCTCCCTTTCTGTTTCTTTTACATCATCTACAGACACATTGGGGCAGGAACAAGGCAGATCGGCTGATTCTCCTGGTGACAGTGGTGATGTGGGTTGTAGGGGGGAGAGTGACAAGGATAGAGGCAGGCCTGCTCAAAGTAGGCCTAACATCAGTGCAAGCCCAGGATGGACAATGGTGTAAATACTGTAATGATAGTAGTTCTGTGTTATTTTAGGTGTGTGACTTGACAATGATCAATGTCATGTAACTTCATATTATATGAAAAATGAACTTTTTTTTAGTTGCTGTGTTCATTAAATGGATGTTGAGGAATATTTTTTCTTCTTTGACTTTGGAGCTTTATGGATTACCTGGTCAGCTGGAGCTTAGTTAGTACTAACCGTATGCATGAAAAATTATCTGCATCAAATAGTATGCTTGGAAAACTCACAGGTCAAGTTTTATATAATGAACATGATTATCATAATTTCATTACCTGTATGTTGTTTAGAATTCAATTCTGCACAACCCAATAACAACCTTTTTGTTCTATGTTGAATACAAACATATCTACAAGTGTTTTACTGACCTTACCCCCTGTTCCAAAATAGGTCGCAGATGAACCCTGCGTCCAGTCTGAAAACACTTAATGTACAGGAATAGTTAGTGTACATGGTAGCGATGCAACATTTTTTCCTTGGCACATGGAAAGCACTGGGTGTCAAAAAACGTCGGCACTCAAGGGTTAACATGCACAAATTACACGCACGCACGCACCACGCACGCACGCACGCACGCACGCACGCACGCACGCACGCACGCACGCACACACACACACACACACACACACACACACACACACACACACACACACACACACACACACACACACACAATCTTAGCTTGGTTGCTGTTCAGAGTTGTAACTATGAAAGATGTAGGCTGAATGTCAACATTGAATGGTCATCCTTAATCCATGATATGAATCATAGTCTAAAAACTGAAATGCAGTACAGATTGCCTTTTTAAAACATTTATTTTATTGTTATTATCACCAATTATCTTTCTCTTGCCCTTTCCCAAAACTGTGATGGTATTTTCCACCATCATGTGATACAGTGATAGTGTATTTATTGTGTATCATGTGATACAGTGATAGTGTATTTATTGTGTATGGCATACAACCAGAGGTAGGCTGGTATAGTCATAACCCATCATGTGATACAGTGATAGTGTATTTATTGTGTATGGCATACAACCAGAGGTAGGCTGTATAGTCATAACCCATCATGTGATACAGTGATAGTGTATTATTCACTGTATGGCATACAACCGAGGTAGGCTGGTATAGTATAACCATCATGTGATACAGTGATAGTGTATTTATTGTGTATGGCATACAACCAGAGGTAGGCTGGTATAGTCATAACCCATCATGTGATACAGTGATAGTGTATTTATTGTGTATGGCATACAACCAGAGGTAGGCTGGTATAGTCATAACCCATCATGTGATACAGTGATAGTGTATTTATTGTGTATGGCATACAACCAGAGGTAGGCTGGTATAGTCATAACCCATCATGTGATACAGTGATAGTGTATTTATTGTGTACGGCATACAACCAGAGGTAGGCTGGTATAGTCATAACCCATCATGTGATACAGTGATAGTGTATTTATTGTGTATGGCATACAACCAGAGGTAGGCTGGTATAGTCATAACCCATCATGTGATACAGTGATAGTGTATTTATGTGTGATAGTGTATTTATTGTGTATGGCATACAACCAGAGGTAGGCTGGTATAGTCATAACCATCATGTGATACAGTGATAGTGTATTTATTGTGTATGGCATACAACCAGAGGTAGGCTGGTATAGTCATAACCCATCATGTGATACATGATAGTTATTATTGTGTATGGCATACAACCAGAGGTAGGCTGGTATAGTCATAACCCATCATGTGATACAGTGATAGTGTATTTATTGTGTATGGCATACAACCAGAGGTAGGCTGGTATAGTCATAACCCATCATGTGATACAGTGATAGTGTATTTATTGTGTATGGCATACAACCAGAGGTAGGCTGGTATAGTCATAACCCATCATAAACCCACAAGAACCTTTCCACAGAAAATGCACAAGACATGATATAATCACCATCACCACAACCCCAACCCTCCCACACAAAACAAAGCATACAGGCCTATATATATACAAACAAGTGCTCCCAATCTCACCCCCAAACAAGTCTACAACTACAAGTACAAGAATCCCGAATCCCCAAGCTATCATTCCAAACCCAGTGATGGGCGTAATAGTAAGTTTCAAGATAATAGAAGTTTCTAGCTTTGATTTGCCTGAACACCTCTGCTTGATGGTTAAAAGGTGGAGGTCTTTCTGATTTCCCAGGTCTGTATGATTTTTGAAGACCTGTCAGTGTCTAACCACCCTTTGTGTGTATACATAAATTATGTATGTAATAAATACATGTTACCAGAATATGCATGTTAAAGATCCTGTAAGTCAAGTCAGTGGCTGGATAATGGTTTATAATATGAAAACACCCAGCATGCACTCCCAGGGAAGATGGTGCATCATCAGTATACACACCCAGGGAAGATGGTGCATCATCAGTATACACACCCAGGGAAGATGGTGCATCATCAGCATGCACACCCAGGGAAGATGGTGCATCATCAGTATACACACCCAGGGAAGATGGTGCATCATCAGCATGCACACCCAGGGAAGATGGTGCATCATCAGTATACACACACCAGGGAAGATGGTGTATCATCAGTATACACACCCAGGGAAGATGGTGTATCATCAGTATACACACCCAGGGAAGATGGTGCATCATCAGCATGCACACCCAGGGAAGATGGTGTATCATCAGTATACACACCCAGGGAAGATGGTGCATCATCAGTATGCACACCCAGGGAAGATGGTGTATCATCAGTATACACACCCAGGGAAGATGGTGCATCATCAGCATACACACCCAGGGAAGATGGTGCATCATCAGCATACACACCCAGGGAAGATGGTGCATCATCAGCATACAAACTGCACAGCTGGTCATACTGCCTGCAATGTGGACAAACCAGTGTGCATCATGTATACCAGAAAAATCAGAATCCTTTAAAACAAAAACTAAACAAAAAAACAGCAGCCTGGAGTAGATGGAAACCCATTTTTCTGCCTCTGTAGTTGTTCCATCTTGTAGTTGTTCCATCTTGTAGTTGTTCCATCTTGTAGTTGTTCCATCTTGTAGTTGTTCCATCTTGTAGTTGTTCCATCTTGTAGTTGAAAGTTGTTAGAATAGTAGAAAACACCTGTCCCCAACCTGACTTTAACATTCCCAAAGTTAACATCTCTTAGGTGTTTTGAAAAGTAGAGCACTCCTTTCTGTAATGGTGTCCCTGATCCTGACGCTGACTACATCCAAACAGCATTAGTGTCAACCCTTTGACTCCTGCACCCTCTTCACCAACTGCAGAAACTTAACATTTTGACTCCCTCACCCTATCCACCAGCTCACCCAAACTCTGACCTTTAACACATCCATAATGTGCCCAGAGTTAATATCTCTCTGAGCAATAGAGCATGTCCCTCCCTAAGTCTGATCTTTAAATTTTAAACATATTCATAACATACCCAAAGTTTATGTTGGAATAATGCAACACATCTCTTCCTAACTCTAACCTTAACCACATGCATACCTCGCCCGAAGTTTACATCTCTTTGAATAAGGCAACACATTCCTCACTAACTCTAACCTTAACCACATGCATACCTCGCCCGAAGTTTACATCTTTTTGAATAAGGCAACACATTCCTCACTAACTCTGACCTTAACTACATCCATAACTATACCATGCTCAAAGGTAACATTTGAATGATGCAACACATGTCTGTCTAACTGACCTTAACTACATCCATAACTATACCATGCTCAAAGGTAACATTTGAATGATGCAACACATGTCTGTCTAACTGACCTTAACTACATCCATAACTATACCATGCTCAAAGGTAACATTTGAATGATGCAAGACATGTCTGTCTAACTGACCTTAACTACATCCATAACTATACCATGCTGAAAGGTAACATTTGAATGATGCAAGACATGTCTGTCTAACTGACCTTAACTACATCCATAACTATACCATGCTCAAAGGTAACATTTGAATGATGCAAGACATGTCTGTCTAACTGACCTTAACTACATCCATAACTATACTATGCTCAAAGTTAACATTTGAATGATGCAACACATGTCTGTCTAACTGACCTTAACTACATCCATAACTATACTATGCCTAAAGTTAACATTTGAATGATGCAACACATGTCTGTCTAACTGACCTTAACTACATCCATAACTATACTATGCTAAAGTTAACATTTGAATGATGCAACACATGTCTCACAAACTGCAGTTTTTTGTATGAGTTTTTTAGGAGCTGTCATGTTAATTTTCATGTTGTTGTGCACGATTTTCCCCAGTTTAAAGAATTCTATTCCCAGTGGTGTCATGAGGATACACACTGTAGGCCTATACCATAGGGCCAGGCAGTAACACTGTGTTACTGATTTACAGCATAGTCCTACTGTGTACTGTGTACAATCTATAGTATGGGTCAGTAACATGTCTTACACTACAGCATAGTCCTACTGTGTCCTGTGTACAGTCTATAGTATGGGTCAGTAACATGTTGTCTTACACTACAGCATAGTCCTCCTGTGTACAGCCTATAGTATGGGTCAGTAACATGTCTTACACTACAGCATAGTCCTATTGTGTACTGTGTACTGTGTACAGTCTGTAGTATGGGTCAGTAACATGTCTTACACTACAGCATAGTCCTACTGTGTACTGTGTACAGTCTGTAGTATGGGTTAGTAACATGTCTTACACTACAGCATAGTCCTCCTGTGTACAGTGTACAGTCTATAGTATGGGTCAGTAACATGTCTTACACTACAGCATAGTCCTCCTGTGTACTGTGTACAGCCTATAGTATGGGTCAGTAACATGTCTTACACTACAGCATAGTCCTACTGTGTACTGTGTACAGTCTATAGTATGGGTCAGTAACATGTCTTACACTACAGCATAGTCCTCCTGTGTACAGTGTACAGTCTATAGTATGGGTCAGTAACATGTCTTACACTACAGCATAGTCCTACTGTGTACAGCCTATAGTATGGGTCAGTAACATGTCTTACACTACAGCATAGTCCTACTGTGTACAGCCTATAGTATGGGTCAGTAACATGTCTTACACTACAGCATAGTCCTCCTGTGTACTGTGTACAGCCTATAGTATGGGTCAGTAACATGTCTTACACTACAGCATAGTCCTATTGTGTACTGTGTACTGTGTATAGTCTATAGTATGGGTCAGTAACATGTCTTACACTACAGCATAGTCCTACTGTGTACAGTGTACAGTCTATAGTATGGGTCAGTAACATGTCTTACACTACAGCATAGTCTACTGTGTACTGTGTACAGCCTATAGTATGGGTCAGTAACATGTCTTACACTACAGCATAGTCCTACTGTGTACAGTCTATAGTATGGGTCAGTAACATGTCTTACACTACAGCATAGTCCTCCTGTGTACAGTCTATAGTATGGGTCAGTAACATGTCTTACACTACAGCATAGTCCTACTGTGTACTGTGTACAGCCTATAGTATGGGTCAGTAACATGTCTTACACTACAGCATAGTCCTCCTGTGTACAGTGTACAGTCTATAGTATGGGTCAGTAACATGTCTTACACTACAGCATAGTCCTACTGTGTACAGCCTATAGTATGGGTCAGTAACATGTCTTACACTACAGCATAGTCCTACTGTGTACAGCCTATAGTATGGGTCAGTAACATGTCTTACACTACAGCATAGTCCCTACTGTGTACAGCCTATAGTATGGGTCAGTAACATGTCTTACACTACAGCATAGTCCTACTGTGTACAGCCTATAGTATGGGTCAGTAACATGTCTTACACTACAGCATAGTCCTACTGTGTACTGTGTACAGCTATAGTATGGGTCAGTAACATGTCTTACACTACAGCATAGTCCTACTGTGTACTGTGTACAGTCTATAGTATGGGTCAGTAACATGTCTTACACTACAGCATAGTCCTACTGTGTACTGTACAGTCTATAGTATGGGTCAGTAACATGTCTTACACTACAGCATAGTCCTACTGTGTACTGTGTACAGTCTATAGTATGGGTCAGTAACATGTCTTACACTACAGCATAGTCCTACTGTTCGTGTACAGTCTATAGTATGGGTCAGTAACATGTCTTACACTACAGCATAGTCCTCCTGTGTACAGTACGTCTATAGTATGGGTCAGTAACATGTCTTACACTACAGCATAGTCCTACTGTGTACATGTGTACAGCTATAGTATGGGTCAGTAACATGTCTTACACTACAGCATAGTCCTCCTGTGTACAGTGTACAGTCTATAGTATGGGTCAGTAACATGTCTACACTACAGCATAGTCCTACTGTGTACAGTCTATAGTATGGGTCAGTAACATGTCTTACACTACAGCATAGTCCTACTGTGTACAGTCTATAGTATGGGTCAGTAACATGTCTCACACTACAGCATAGTCCCTTTACAGTGTACAGTCTATAGTATGGGTCAGTAACATGTCTTACACTACAGCATAGTCCTACTGTGTACAGTCTATAGTATGGGTCAGTAACATGTCTACACTACAGCATAGTCCCGTTACGTGTACAGTCTATAGTATGGGTCAGTAACATGTCTTACACTACAGCATAGTCCTACTGTGTACTGTGTACAGTCTATAGTATGGGTCAGTAACATGTCTCACACTACAGCATAGTCCTACTGTGTCTGTGTACAGTCTATAGTATGGGTCAGTAACATGTCTACACTACAGCATAGTCCTACTGTGTACTGTGTACAGTCTATAGTATGGGTCAGTAACATGTCTACACTACAGCATAGTCCTACTGTGTCTGTGTACAGTCTATAGTATGGGTCAGTAACATGTCTCACACTACAGCATAGTCCTACTGTGTACTGTGTACAGTCTATAGTATGGGTCAGTAACATGTCTTACACTACAGCATGTCCTCCTGTGTACATGTCTATAGTATGGGTCAGTAACATGTCTCACACTACAGCATAGTCCTACTGTGTACTAGTGTACAGTCTATAGTATGGGTCAGTAACATGTCTTACACTACAGCATAGTCCTCCTGTGTACAGCCTATAGTATGGGTCAGTAACATGTCTTACACTACAGCATAGTCCTACGTGTCTGGTACAGTCTATAGTATGGGTCAGTAACATGTCTTACACTACAGCATAGTCCTCCTGTGTACAGCCTATAGTATGGGTCAGTAACATGTCTACACTACAGCATAGTCCTACTGTGTTACGTCTATAGTATGGGTCATACTATGTTCACATACAGCATAGTACTGGACAGTGTAAGTCTGATAGTTGTGGTCAGTAACATGTCTACACTACAGCATAGTCCATGGTACTGGTACGTCTATGTAGGGTCAGTACATTCAGTATGAGATAGTCCTACTGGTCATGTGTACAGTCTGTAGTAATGGGTCAGTAACATGTCTCAAGTCACAGATAGTCCTATGTGTAAGTGTACAGTCTATATATGGGTAGTAAATGTCACAACTATGAGCAATGTGTATACTGTTGTGTATTAGTGTAATGTCTATAATGATGATGATTGTGATAACATTCTCATACAGCATGTATCTACTGTGTACTGTGTATGATCTTTTGATAATAGATGATGTGAAAATGTCTGACTATCATGATAGTCACCTGTGACATTATAATGATGGGTATAACTGTCTAATAAGATGTCATACTTGTTTAATGTAATATGATGGTAGTAACATGCTTGATAAATGATGGTCTTGTAATATGTATGGTCATACATGTCTTACACTAAGCATAGTCCACTTGTCTGTGACAGTATAGTATGGACAGTACATGTCTAAACTACAGAATAGTCTCCTGTGTACACTATAGATGGGTCATAACTGTCTTCAACTAAGCATAGTCATATGGTACTGTATACTGTGTAACTATAGTATGGGTCAGTAATCATGTTGTTGTCTTACACTATACAGCATAGTCCCACTCTACAACTCAAGTTGAGGAAGCCCAAAACTGACCGCAAAGTTCAGTGGACAACGGAAACTGTGGACAATGAACACATGAACAAGAAGAAGTCCAAATGTGAGTAGTATGTACCTTTTTAGTAGTAGGTGATGATGATGATGATGATGATGAATGATGGTGATGGCAATGATGACGACTTGATGGTGATGGTAATGGTGATGATGACTTGTTGATAGTATTGATGATGATGATGATGATGATGATGATGATGATTTGTTGATAATAATAATAATGAAGATGATGGCAACTTGTTGATAATGGTGTTGATGGTGTTGACTTGTTGATAATAATGATGGTGATGATGATTTGCTGATGATAATGATGATGACTTGTTGAAAATAATGATGATGGTGATGATGACTTGCTGATGATAATGATGATGACTTGTTGATAATAATGATGATGGTGATGATGATGACTGGTTAATAATAGTGGTAATGATGATGATTTGTTGACATTAATAATGATGATGACTTGTTGACAGTAATGATGATGATGATGACTTGTTTATAATAATGATGATGAATTGTTGATGACGATGATGATGACTTGTTGATAAAAATTATGTTGGTTTGTTAATGATAATGATGATGATGATGATTTTTTGATAATAATGATGGTGATTTGTTGATGATAATGATGACTCATTGATAATGATGGTGATGATGCTGTTGATAATGATGGTGGTCATGATGACTTGTTTATAATGATTATGATGATTATGACTTGTTGATAATGGTGATGATGAAGATTATATGGTGACAATCATGATGACCTGTTGATAATAATAATAATGATGATGATGGCTTGTTGTTGTTGATGATGATGATAATGACCTGTTGATAATAATTATGATGGTAATGATGACTTGTTCATAATGATGATGATGATTATGATGATGATGACTTGTTGATGATTATGATGACAACTTGTTGATAATAATAATTATGAAGATGATGACGACATGATGATGATGATGATGACAACGATGACAACTTTTTGATACTAATGATGACGACTTGTTGATAATAATAATGATGATGACTTGTTGATAATGATGATGATTACGGTTACTTGCTGATAATGATAATGATGACTTGTTGATAATGATGATGATGATGACAATAACGACGGTCACTGTCATCAACAATTCCCTGTCATCTGGTATCTTTCCCACTTCCTTCAAATCTGCCCTGGTCAGACCTCTTTTAAAGAAACCTAGTCTTGACCCCAATAACCTCAAAAACTATCGACCTGTTTCCAACCTACCTTTCTTATCCAAAGTCCTTGAAAAAATTGTTCTCGCACAGATCTCTGATCATATCACCGCCAACAACCTCTCTTACCCTTATCAGTCGGCTTATCGCACTGGACACAGCCCTAAACTGCTCTTGTAAAAATTGCAAATGATATTCTGACTGCTCTTGATCAAAATCAAATCTCTCTTCTATCTCTCCTTGATCTCTCGGCTGCATTCGACACCATCGACCATTCTATCATGCTCACACGTCTCCATAAAGTGTTCGGTATCTCTGACATCGCTCTGTCTTGGTTCCAGTCCTACCTCTCCAATCACACTCAAACAGTCTCTGTCTGTTGTTCATCCTCTGCACCCGCTACCCTCCAGTTTGGTGTGCCCCAAGGCTCTGTTTTAGGTCCCATCCTATTTGTGCTGTACACACAACCCCTCTCTGAAATTATGCGACTTCACTCTATGTCCCATCATAGCTTTTCTGATGACAACCAACTCTATACTTCTGGTTCCCTCCCACAACTGCCCTCTATAATCAGACAAACCCAAGGCTGCATTTCTGATGTTCACTCCTGGATGACTGTAAACAAACTTCAACTCAACCCCATTAAAACTGAACTTAGCCTTATCTCTCCCACCACATTGGCTAAGTGTTCTTCCCTTCCTCTGTCTGTCTCTCTGCTTGGATCTGACATTCCACTATCTTCCACTGTCCGCAATCTTGGAGTCACTCTTGATAACACCCTGTCCTTTGAAAAACACGTCCAGAATGTTTGCAGATTATGCTATCTTGAGATACGCAGAATTTCTTCTATTCGCAATATCCTTTCTGTCGAAGCCACCAAAACTCTCCTCTGTGCCTTTGTTCTCTCTCGTCTCGACTACTGCAACTCCCTCCTCTCGGGCTGTCCTTTCTCTCTCATTCAAAAGCTTCAAAAAGTTCAAAACAATGCTGCTAGGCTCATCTTCAGAAAATCTCGTTCCTCTCATGTCACTCCTCTTCTCAAATCTCTTCACTGGTTACCTGTTGAAAAGAGAATTCGCTACAAGATTGCTTTGTTATGTTTTAAGTCTCTCAACGGTCTTGCACCCCCTTACATCTCTGACCTCCTCCATCTGTACACCCCCTCTCGTCAACTTCGTTCCTCGGCTGATACTCGTACCTTCCGCATACCATTCTGTCGCACTAAAACCTATGGTCAACGCTCCTTTTCCTATCAGGCCCCTGTAATCTGGAATCAGCTCCCTGTCTCTGTTCGCCACTCTGCGACTCTCACTTCTTTCAAGTCCTCTCTGAAAACCCATCTCTTCCAGTCCCTCTCATGATACTTATAAAGACTCTACCACCTAACTTCCCCAAATCCCCCCTTGTCTTTTGAGCCTTGAATGTCGGCTGGTGTGTGTGTGCGTGTGTGTGTGTGTGTGTGTGTGTGTGTGTGTGTGTGTGTGGTGTGTGTGTGTGTGTGTGTGTGTGTGTGTTTAGTTGTGTCTGCGTGATACCTGTAAGCGCTTAGGGCTCTTGTTTTCATCAGATTAGGCGCTATATAAATGCTCTTTATTATTATTATTATTAATAACAATAATGATGACTTGTTGATAATAATGATAATGATGATGATGACTTTTTGATAACATTGATAATGATATGTTGAAAAGAATGATGATGATAATGACTTGATAATATTGGTGACTTGTTGATAATGATGATTTGTTGATAACGATGATGATTTGTTGATAAAAATGATGATAATGACTTGTTGATAATGATGACGATGAATTGTTGAGACTAATGATGGTGATGACTTGCTGATAACAATGACTGATGCTGTTGGCAAGTCCATATGTCCGACTTCAGATCAGAAAGTACAGGCTATACCCAACCCGTATAGTGACTGTCTGTCTTCAGATCAGAAACTGAGAAAGTACAAGGTATACCCTACCCGTATAGTGACTGTCCGTCTTCAGATCAGAAAGTACAAGGTATACCCTACCCGTATAGTGACTGTCCGTCTTCAGATCAGAAAGTACAAGGTATACCCTACCCGTATAGTGACTGTCCGTCTTCAGATCAGAAAGTACAAGGTATACCCTACCTGTATAGTGACTGTCCGTCTTCAAATCAGAAAGTACAAGGTATACCCTACCCGTATAGTGACTGTCCGTCTTCAGATCAGAAAGTACAAGGTATACCCTACCTGTATAAGTGACTGTCCGTCTTCAGATCAGAAAGTACAAGGTATACCCTACCCGTATAGTGACTGTCCGTCTTCAGATCAGAAAGTACAAGGTATACCCTACCCGTATAGTGACTGTCCGTCTTCAGATCAGTAAGTACAGGCTATACCCTACCCGTATAGTGACTGTCTGTCTTCAGATCAGAAAGTACAAGGTATACCCTACCCGTATAGTGACTGTCTGTCTTCAGATCAGAAAGTACAGGCTATACCCAACCCATATTGTGGCATGGGAGGTGGGGTGGAAGGGTGGGGGAAGGGGAAGGGAGTGGGGTGGAAGGGTAGGCGAAGGGAGTGGGGAGGTGGGGTGGAAGGGTGGGGGAAGGGAGTGGGGTGGAAGGGTGGGGGAAGGGAGTGGGGAGGTGGGGTGGAAGGGTGGGGGAAGGGAGTGGGGTGGAAGGGTGGGGGAAGGGGAAGAAAGTGGGGAGGTGGGGTGGAAGGGTGGGGGAAGGGGAAGGAAGTGGGGTGGAAGGGTGGGGGAGTGAGGTGGAAGGGTGGGGGAAGGGGAAGGGTGGTGGGTGGAAGGGTGAGTGAAGGGGAAGGGAGTGGGGTGGAAGGGTGGGGGAAGGGAGTGGGGTGGAAGGGTAGGGGAAGGGAGTGGGGAGGTGGGGTGGGGGAAGGGAGTGGGGAGGTGGGGTGGAAGGGTGGGGGAAGGGGAAGGGAGTGGGGAAGTGTGTGAAAGATGGAGATGTTTTCCCATCTGTATTAGGTCAGCAGCATATGCACAGACCTGGCAGTGTATGAACTGACGACTTCTTGCGTGTTATACACACAACATCAGTTGTGCACGTTAAAGATTCTGTCAAGGTTTGATGGTACATGGACACATGACAGTAACTAACTGTCTGATTTGACTTATTGTCATGTGATAATGTGTGTATGTGTATGTATATTGTCATGTGATAATGTGTGTATGTGTATGTATATTGTCATGTGATAATGTGTGTATGTGTATGTATATTGTCATGTGATAATGTGTGTGTGTGTATGTATATTGTCATGTGATAATGTGTGTATGTGTATGTATATTGTCATGTGATAATGTGTGTATGTGTATGTATATTGTCATGTGATAATGTGTGTATGTGTATGTATATTGTCATGTAATAATGTGTGTATGTGTATGTATATTGTCATGTAATAATGTGTGTATGTGTATGTATATTGTCATGTGATAAAGTGTGTATGTGTATGTATATTGTCATGTGATAATGTGTGTATGTATGTATATTGTCATGTGATAATGTGTGTATGTGTATGTATAATGTGTGTATGTGTATGTATATTGTCATATGATAATGTGTGTATGTGTATGTATATTGTCATATGATAATGTGTGTATGTATGTATATTGTCATGTGATAATGTGTGTATGTGTATGTATATTGTCATATGATAATGTGTGTGTGTGTATGTATATTGTCATGTGATAATGTGTGTATGTGTATGTATATTGTCATGTGATAATGTGTGTATGTGTATGTATATTGTCATATGATAATGTGTGTATGTGTATGTATATTGTCATATGATAATGTGTGTATGTATGTATATTGTCATGTGATAATGTGTGTATGTGTATGTATATTGTCATGTGATAATGTGTGTGTGTGTATGTATATTGTCATGTGATAATGTGTGTATGTGTATGTATAATTGTCATGTGATAATGTGTGTATGTGTATGTATGTTTCTGGTCCACTCTCCTGGAACAAACTTCCTCTCTCAGTCCATCAGCAACCTACTTTTGTCTCCTTCAAGTCCGCTCTCAAAACTCATCTTTTCTCCTCTGCATAAAATCACATCTGGGCAAGGAGGAACCAAAAAAGTGAACTTCATAAGGATTAAATTCCCTACAGATGATGTGTGCCCCGTTAGCACATTGGTAAAACCGCGTACCGCAGTTCTGAAGCGCAGAATCGCCCAGGTTCGATCCCCGGCGTGGGAAAAAAAAAAAAAAAATAGACAACAGCAGAAGGGCATCCAGGAGTCATGACCTGGATGTGGCCCGGCCCCCCGAGAGTGTAAGGAATTCAGGGCCGAAACACTTGTCTAAAGGGGGTTACTTCTCTGAAGACCTTCTGTTGTCTAGCTCTCCCTAGAGTTTCTTTCTACCATTGTAATATATATTTGTATATGATATGTTTTCTATAATTTTCCTTTGCTTTTCTTCTTTTTCCCCATTTATAGCCATGGGTATGTGTGTGTGTGCATGCGTGCGTATGTGTATGTTCAGTGCTTAGATTTGATTTTTATCAAGATTTTGCGCTATATAAATATTGTAATTATTAATTATTATTATTATGAATATTATGTATGCATGTATATGTATGTGTGTATGTGTGTGTGTGTGTGTGTATGTATGTATGTATGTATGCATGTATGTATGTGTGTGTGTATGTGTATGCAGAGGGTTATCTTTGAAATAAAAGATGAAATACATAAGATAGTCCAGCAGTTTTGACAACAGATGTACAGATCTAGAACAGTGAGGGTTATCTAGAAAAACGATGTGTAGAAGTGTGTGGTAACTGTAGAAGTGTGTGGTAACTGTCTGTAGAACTAGAAGTGTGTGGTAACTGTCTGTAGAAGTGTGTGGTAACTGTCTGTAGAAGTGTGTGGTAACTGTCTGTAGAAGTGTGTGGTAACTGTCTGTAGAAGTGTGTGGTAACTGTCTGTAGAAGTGTGTGGTAACTGTCTGTAGAAGTGTGTGGTAACTGTAGAAGTGTGTGGTAACTGTAGAAGTGTGTGGTAACTGTCTGTAGAAGTGTGTGGTAACTGTAGAAGTGTGTGGTAACTGTCTGTAGAAGTGTGTGGTAACTGTCTGTAGAAGTGTGTGGTAACTGTCTGTAGAACTAGAAGTGTGTGGTAACTGTCTGTAGAAGTGTGTGGTAAAAAAAAAACTGTCTGTAGAAGTGTGTGGTAACTGTCTGTAGAAGTGTGTGGTAACTGTAGAAGTGTGTGGTAACTGTAGAAGTGTGTGGTAACTGTCTGTAGAAGTGTGTGGTAACTGTAGAAGTGTGTGGTAACTGTAGAAGTGTGTGGTAACTGTCTGTAGAAGTGTGTGGTAACTGTAGAAGTGTGTGGTAACTGTAGAAGTGTGTGGTAACTGTAGAAGTGTGTGGTAACTGTAGAAGTGTGTGGTAACTGTCTGTAGAAGTGTGGTAACTGTAGAAGTGTGTGGTAACTGTAGAACTGTGTGGTAACTGTAGAAGTGTGTGGTAACTGTAGAAGTGTGTGGTAACTGTCTGTAGAAGTGTGTGGTAACTGTCTGTAGAAGTGTGTGGTAACTGTAGAAGTGTGTGGTAACTGTAGAAGTGTGTGGTAACTGTAGAAGTGTGTGGTAACTGTCTGTAGAATGTGTGTGGTAACTGTAGAACTGTGTGGTAACTGTCTGTAGAAGTGTGTGGTAACTGTAGAAGTGTGTGGTAACTGTAGAAGTGTTGGTAACTGTAGAAGTGTGTGGTAACTGCCTAGCAGCGTACAGACACAGAGTCAAGTCAGCATCTTTCTGATTTTAATTCATAAATTATAGCAAGGAAAATAAGGTCCTGTTTCCTGACATTGAAAAGGATGGTAACTGTTATGGAATCAGTACAGGTGTATTGGGACTTTTACTGAATATATTATTCAAAGAGAGTTGATTGATGTCTTCAAGCTACAGTCATTTTGACTGTAAAATCCGTGTAGTTTATGATGAAGGGGTATGAGTTAGGCTACATACCTCTTGTATTTTGTTTCTTAAGACATCATTCATTTCTCATTGAAAAAGTTGAACATTCATCATTCAATGATTTGTTTTTGGATGTGCCTTTAGCAGTTCTATCAGTGCAGTCATCCAGTCATTATGTATATATACAATGCCACAGTGAGATGGGATGCAACAAAAACTGACATGTATTATTTGTTATTACGTGATGAATTTAATACTTTATCTGACATATTAAATTGCTGTTTTTCTTTATTGTTGCAGCTGTTTACGTTATGTTATAGAAATCTACATATGATTAGATAAAATAGAAAATAAAACAACACAAAGTTATTGAAAGATCTACTGTGTAATTTAGTGGCATTAGGACAAGATTGAGGCAGCCGAGATATGGTTTCTAAGAAGAATGTTGAGAGTTCCATGGACAGCAAAGAAAACAAACGAGACAGTCTTGATGGAGGCAGACACAAGAAGATCATTCATAAGGATGATTAGGAAAAGACAGGCAACATTTGTAGGCTGTTTTATGAGGAAAGGGGAATTGGAGCACCTGGTCACAACAGGAAAGTTGGAGGGAAAGAGATCACCAGATAGACCCAGGGAGAATATATTGGACGGACTTGCAGAGTGGCTGAAGACAAAGAGGGTGGAAGAAGCACTCGAGGCAACAAGGGATAGAAACAGATGGAAGGCCATGATCGCCAACGCCATGTGGCAAGGCACTTGATGATGATGATGATGATGTGTTGTGTTGTGTTGTGTTGTGTTGTGTTGTGTTGTGCTGTGTTGTGTTGTTTTTGTGTGTGTGTGTGTGTGTGAGAGAGAGAGAGAGAGAGAGAGGGAGAGTGTGTGTGTCATACTCTGTGCATGCATATGTGAGTGTGTCTGTGTGAGTGTTTTGTTTATGTATGTGTATGGTCTGTGTGTGTGTGTTGTGTGTGTGTGCATACTTGTGTTGTGTGTGTGTTTATATTATACATCACAAAATGGGTTAATGATGATGGTGATGATAGTGATGGTTATGGCAATGATAATGATGGTGATGATCATGAATATGATGATGATGATGACGATGGTGATGATGATGATGATGGTGGTGATGATGATGATCGTGGTGATCGTGATGAGATGAATATGGTGATGATAAGTATGGTGTTGATGATGACGGTGATGATGACGACGACGATGATGGTGATGATGGTGATGATGGTGGTGGTGGTGGTGGTAGTGGTGGTGATGGTGGTGACTGTGATGATAAATATGGCGATGATAATGATGACGGTGATGATGATGATAACTGTAATGTGCAGGTTGCTGTGTGTACGAAAAGCCCAAAGTATTTGGAGAATCATCCTCCTCAGACGATGACGATGAAACTGACAGTTGCCATGGACACAAGAAAAAGTGCTATCGTCACCACGACCATCACCAAGGCCAAGGTCACGGGCAAGGAGGAGAAGGTGATGTGCGCGCGCGTGCGCGCGCGGTGTGTGTGTGTGTGTGTGTGTGTGTGTGTGTGTGTGTGTGTGTGTGTGTGTGTGTGTGTGTGTGTGTGTGTTTAGACAGAATTATATATACACCTTGTTTTTAGACAGAATTATATAGACACCTTGTTTTTAGACAGAATTATACACACACCTTGTTTTTAGACAGAATTATACACACACCTTGTTTTTAGACAGAATTATACACACACCTTGTTTTTAGACAGAATTATACATACACCTTGTTTTTAGACAGAATTATACATACACCTTGTTTTTAGACAGAATTATACATACACCTTGTTTTTAGACAGAATTATACATACACCTTGTTTTTAGACAGAATTATACACACACCTTGTTTTTAGACAGAATTATACACACACCTTGTTTTTAGACAGAATTATACACACACCTTGTTTTTAGACAGAATTATACATACACCTTGTTTTTAGACAGAATTATACATACACCTTGTTTTTAGACAGAATTATACATACACCTTGTTTTTAGACAGAATTATACATACACCTTGTTTTTAGACAGAATTATACATACACCTTGTTTTTAGACAGAATTATACACACACCTTGTTTTTAGACAGAATTATACATACACCTTGTTTTTAGACAGAATTATACATAGACCTTGTTTTTAGACAGAATTATACATACACCTTGTTTTTAGACAGAATTATACACACACCTTGTTTTTAGACAGAATTATACATACACCTTGTTTTTAGACAGAATTATACACACACCTTGTTTTTAGACAGAATTATACACACACCTTGTTTTTAGACAGAATTATACATACAGCTTGTTTTTAGACAGAATTATACATACACCTTGTTTTTAGACAGAATTATACATACACCTTGTTTTTAGACAGAATTATACATACACCTTGTTTTTAGACAGAATTATACATACACCTTGTTTTTAGACAGAATTATACACACACTTTGTTTTTAGACAGAATTATACACACACCTTGTTTTTAGACAGAATTATACATACACCTTGTTTTTAGACAGAATTATACATACACCTTGTTTTTAGACAGAATTATACATACACCTTGTTTTTAGACAGAATTATACACCTTGTTTTTAGACAGAATTATACATACACCTTGTTTTTAGACAGAATTATACACACACCTTGTTTTTAGACAGAATTATACACACACCTTGTTTTTAGACAGAATTATACACACACCTTGTTTTTAGACAGAATTATACACACACCTTGTTTTTAGACAGAATTATACACACACCTTGTTTTTAGACAGAATTATACATACACCTTGTTTTTAGACAGAATTATACATACACCTTGTTTTTAGACAGAATTATACACCTTGTTTTTAGACAGAATTATACATACACCTTGTTTTTAGACAGAATTATACATACACCTTTGTTTTAGACAGAATTATACACCTTGTTTTTAGACAGAATTATACATACACCTTGTTTTTAGACAGAATTATATAGACACCTTGTTTTTAGACAGAATTATACACACACCTTGTTTTAGACAGAATTATACACACACCTTGTTTTTAGACAGAATTATATAGACACCTTGTTTTTAGACAGAATTATACATACACCTTGTTTTTAGACAGAATTATACACACACCTTGTTTTTAGACAGAATTATACATACACCTTGTTTTTAGACAGAATTATACATACACCTTGTTTTTAGACAGAATTATACACACACCTTGTTTTTAGACAGAATTATACACACACTTTGTTTTTAGACAGAATTATACACACACCTTGTTTTTAGACAGAATTATACACACACCTTGTTTTTAGACAGAATTATACACACACTTTGTTTTTAGACAGAATTATACATACACCTTGTTTTTAGACAGAATTATACATACACCTTGTTTTTAGACAGAATTATACACACACCTTGTTTTTAGACAGAATTATACACACACTTTGTTTTTAGACAGAATTATACATACACCTTGTTTTTAGACAGAATTATACATACACCTTGTTTTTAGACAGAATTATATAGACACCTTGTTTTTAGACAGAATTATACACACACCTTGTTTTTAGACAGAATTATACATACACCTTGTTTTTAGACAGAATTATACACACACCTTGTTTTTAGACAGAATTATACATACACCTTGTTTTTAGACAGAATTATACATACACCTTGTTTTTAGACAGAATTATACACACACCTTGTTTTTAGACAGAATTATACATACACCTTGTTTTTAGACAGAATTATACATACACCTTGTTTTTAGACAGAATTATACACACACCTTGTTTTTAGACAGAATTATACATACACCTTGTTTTTAGACAGAATTATACATACACCTTGTTTTTAGACAGAATTATACACACACCTTGATTTTAGACAGAATTATACACATACCTTGTTTTTAGACAGAATTATACATACACCTTTTTTTAGACACACTGCGGCAGATACCAGTGATTGCCAGTAAACAACCTTCCCATCAGTCCCTCTTTGTATCAGGCTTTGAACCATGCAGCTCTTCCATCCCTTCACCCTTCCCCAATGTGTCTATCTGCTCCACAGCCCGCCCCTCCCGAGCCAACCTGCATAACTTGATCAAGGTTCCCTTACAGAGCTCCGATTTACTAAACCAGCTCTGTGTGTGCCTGTTCAACGCCAAGTCTGTGGGCGTGGCCCAGAAGCGTACGGCGATCGTAGACTTTCTGACAGATCACGATGTCGACATTATGGTCCTCACCGAGACCTGGCTTAAAGAGTCCGGCGATGAGAGCAAGATGGCGGACTTGACACCACCGGGATATAAAGTTTTCTTTTCCCCGTCAGCTGACTGGCTTGATTAAAGGTGGTGGCGGCATTGCCGTCATCATGAAAGATTGTCTTGCATCTCACACCTCTGTCAACACCTCGTTCTCCTTCACCCACACCTCGTTTGAGGTTGCTGAATTAATGTTGACTGTGCAACGCCAGCAACTTCGATTGCTTTGTGTCTACCGTCCCCCCCCCCCCCAGTCAAAGAAATAAACTGACCCACACTATGTTTTTCGATGAGCTCCCAGACTTTCTTGACTATTCCATCACGTGTGAGAGTAATCTTTTGATTGTTGGTGACTTTAATATCCATTATCAAGATCAGCATGACTCCAGAACAAGACAGTTTCGGGAACTCTTGCAAATGTTTAGTCTGTCTCAAGCTGTTAACGAACCTACTTTTCCTAGCAGTGGTCATATTTTAGACCTTGTAATTTTTCGTGACAATGATAATCTTTTACAATCTGCAAAGTGTAGTAATTATCTTATGTCTGACCATATTTGTATTGTCTGTCATCTTAGTGTTCTAAAACAAAAATCAACACCCCAATTCAAATATATTCGTGCCATTCGCCAGATAGATCAGGCAGCATTTTCTCAAGATTTAAAAAGTGTCATTACTCATGATGTTTCTCTTTCTGATCTCAGTCTCGGTTTGCGAACAGTTTTGGATAAGCACGCGCCCTTACGTCAGCACAGGGTACAGCAACGTCGCTCTGCCCCGTGGTACAGCTCCGTGGCACATGATCTTTTGCAACTTAAGCGTGAGCGCCGTAAAGCTGAGCGTCGCTGGGCATCGTCTCGCCTGACGGTACATAAGCAGATTTATGAAACCGCAAAACAGAAAATTGTCGATCTCGTCCATGATGCTAAAACTAAATTCTATTCTTCTAAAGTTGTTTCAGCAGTATCATGCAAAGATCTTTTTAGAACTGTCACAGGCATGCTGGGAAAGGTTTCCGATGTTACTCTGCCGTCCACACATGAATTATCTCAGTTACCAAAATTGTTTTCCGACTTTTTTACCCAGAAAATTCTGACCATCCGTGATGGGTTTCTGTCATCCTCTGACACAACTGACCAGTCCATTATTTATAAAGGTACACCACTCTGTCAGTTTACTCCTGTTTCTGAATCATTTGTACGGAAGCTGATTACTGAGTCCCCCAAAGTCTCTTGTATTCTCGACCCCATCCCCACCCCTCTTCTCTATGACCACCTCGACACCCTTCTCCCCACTATCACTCGCATTCTTAATGAATCACTATCTTCAGCTTCTGTTCCCTCTGATTTTAAGACTGCTCTTGTTAAGCCTCTCCTGAAAAAGTCTTCCCTTGACCCCAACGTGTTGAAAAATTACCGCCCCATTTCCAACCTCCCCTTTCTGTCCAAAATTCTCGAGAAAATTGTCCTCCACCAGCTTTCAGCTCATTTGACTGCCAACAACCTTCTATCTCCCCATCAGTCAGCATATCGTCCAGAGCACAGCACAGAGACTGCCATCCTTCGTATCCTTAATGATATTCTCAATTCGTTAGATAAAAATAAAATTTCTGTCCTCCTCTTGTTAGATCTTTCAGCTGCTTTCGACACCATAGACCATGAAATTCTTCTCTCCCGTTTGGAACATACATTTGGTATTAGAGACTTAGCTCTTAATTGGTTTCACTCTTATCTTTCAGACAGGAAACAGTTTGTGCTAGTGGATAGTCACCGTTCAAATGAAACCTCCCTCGATTTTGGTGTGCCTCAGGGCTCCGTGCTCGGTCCTGTTTTATTCATTCTGTATACTACCCCTCTTTCTGATGTCATCCGCAGCCATTCCATTTCGCATGAAATGTTTGCGGATGACACTCAGCTCCTTCATTCAGCTTCTGTTGATGACTATCCTGATGCAATTTCTTCTCTCCAAAACTGTACCTCTGACATTGATCTCTGGATGTCATCAAATAAACTGAAACTTAACTGTGACAAGACGGAGGCTATACGTTTCTCACATCATGATATCAACACACTTTCTTCTTCTCTCCCTATAGGTTCTAGTTCCATTGAATTTTCTGACTGTGTCCGGGATTTAGGAGTTCTTTTAGATCATGATCTTTCTATGCAAAAACATGTCACTAAGATATGCCAGCTTTCTTATATGGAACTAAGACGTATTGCTTCTATCCGCCCCTTTCTTACTGAGGAAGCCACTAAAACTCTTATTTCCTCTTATATTCTTTCACGCTTGGACTACTGTAATTCTATTCTAATCGGCTGCCCTTCAGTTGTCATTCAACCTCTCCAACGTGTTCAGAATTCAGCAGCTAGGCTTGTTTGTAAAGCCCCTAGATCCCAGTCATGTTCTCCTCTTCTGAAAAAGTTGCATTGGCTTCCAGTTGAACAAAGAATCAAATACAAATGTTGCTGTCTCTGTTACAAAATTCTTACTTGCTCCGCTCCCTCTTATCTGTCTGAACTTCTTCAAGTGTATGTACCATCCAGAACTCTCCGATCCTCTACCGACACAAGAACTTTCTGTGTTCCCCATTTCAACCGGAAACTGCATGGTCAGAGAGCTTTCTCCCACTCTGCTGCCATGACCTGGAACTCCCTTCCCTATCATATTCGCCATAAGCAATGTCTTCCTTCTTTCAAGTCTAGTCTGAAGACCTATCTTTTCACTCAATACTTTCATTGATCTTCTCTTTCTCTTCTCTCTCAGCCCTGATCATCGTTCCTACATATATGTGTGTGTGTGTGTGTGTGTGTGTGTGTGTGTGTGTGTGTGTGTGTGTGTGTGTGTGTGTGGGGTGTGTGAAGCATGTTTATGCGAGCAAGAGAGAGGGAGAGAGAGGGAGAGAGGAAAAGAGAGAGAGAGAGAGGCTGTGTGGGAGAGAGAGAGAGTGAGCAAGGAATATCGGGAGCACGGTAGAGAGCGAGAGTATGGTTGGGGTGGGGAAAGAGAGTGAGAGTATGAGTAAGAGTATGTGTAAGCGTGATAGAATTTGATAGTAGAGAAACTGAGTGGTTGAGAGAGGGAGTGTGTTTGGGTCTGTGTGTGTGTGTGTGTGTGTGTGTGTGTGTGTGTGTGTGTGTGTGTGTGTGAAGAGAAAGAGAGAGAAAATATTTTTGTATGATTGTCACTATTTTTAGTAATATTTGAATTTACTATGTTAATATGTCTTGTTGAACGTAAATTTTATGTTTTAGGTAGAAAGAAACTCTAGGGAGAGCTAGACAACAGAAGGTCTTCAGAGAAGTAACCCCCTTTAGACAAGTGTTTCGGCCCTGAATTCCTTACACTCTCGGGGGGCCGGGCCACATCCAGGTCATGACTCCTGGATGCCCTTCTGCTGTTGTCTATTTTTTTTTTTTTTTTTTTTTTTTTTTTTTCCCACGCCGGGGATCGAACCTGGGCGATTCTGCACTTCAGAACTGCGGTACGCGGTTTTACCAATGTGCTAACGGGGCACACATCATCTGTAGGGAATTTAATCCTTATGAAGTTCACTTTTTTGGTTCCTCCTTGCCCAGATCCAGCTTGAGCTCCTTTCTGCTGCCTCTGCCATCGCTTTAAGGGCTCTAGTCCTCTTCTTCCCAGAAATGGCGAGTTGTTTCATGAGATCATAAGCGGAGGTGCCCACAAACCCTCTTGCCCCGACCTCTATGGCGAAGATTTTGACCTGCAGACCTGCTTTCTTCAGGGTGCTGGCAAGACCGGCGTATTTTTCGGTCTTGTAGATATGTGCTTCTTCCATTCTGCTTTCGTATGGCACAGTGAGTTCTATCAGAATCACTTGTTTCGAGGAGTCAGAGTGGAGAGCGATGTCTGGTCTCATGCCTGTCTTGCTGATGACATCTGGGTAATTTCTCCACTCTGGGAGGTCTGCTGTACACTCCCAGTCGACTGCTCCATCCAGAAGACCCTTTGGCAATGTGCTGGTTGTCATAGCCCTTTCGGGCCAGACCTGTTTCCCTCCTGCTTTGTAGAACGTTGTCATAGCAATTGGTGCGTTTGGGGTCATGGTTTTTTCGCTAACCACATCTGTGATCACTTTCAGAACTTGGTTGTGCCTCCATGTATACCTTCCTTGGGCTAGCGCTACTTTGCAAGAGCTTAGGACATGTTCCACTGTTTGTTTCTTCTGACAGAGCGGACATGCTGGGTCGTCTGCTTTCCCCCATTTCACTAAGTTTGCATTCGAGGGGAGCAGGTCATATACAGATCTGAGGAGGAAGCTTATCCTTAGAGGAGCCATGTGCCACATATCGTTCCAGCTGAGACTTCTTTGGAGTGCACTGTCCCATGTTGTCCATTGCCCCTGTTGACCTTGCTGGATTGCCTTCTGCACTCTTTTGACATCTTCTTCTTCCTTCAACTCCTGTATGATCATGTCTCTTTTTTCCTTCCCTTTGGCTTTGGACCACCACTGCATTTTTGTTGCTCCCAGTCCCTGTCTGTTGGTTTGCGTGTGTCCAATTATTTCTTTGATGCTGAGGTTTCTCTTGGCATTGTTTACAGCCTCTTGGACTTTCCACTTTCTGCCAGTTCTCAGCTTTGGATGAACTGCTCTCACGATATTGTCCTCCGATTCCTCCAGCATGCTCAACAGTCTTGCTTTTCCAACTTTGTATTCCTCCACTATGGATTTCAGAGGTAGCTTCAGCATTGCTTGACGACAGTAGAATGCAACATCAGTGAGACCAGGTGGGACACCGAGCCATTTTCTTGTGTATTTGTTGATTTTGGCTTCCATTGCTTCGACTGTGCTGGTGCAAATGTCATAGATTAGCAGTGGCCACAGCAGCTTTGGTATCAGCATGAACTGTAGACACCAGACTTTGTATTTGCCTGGCAGTCCGCAGTTATCTATTTTCTTCAGGCCTTCTTCTGCTGTTTGCTTGGTTTCACATCCCCTTTGTGTGTCTTTCAGGGAGTCATCATACCATCTTCCGAGACTTTTTACTGGCTCTTCTGTGACAGTGGGGATGGCTTGGTTGGCTACCATGAATTTGACTGAATCTGCCACTTTTCCTTTTCGCAGTGAGAGACTTCGGGATTTCTTAGGTTTGAACCTCATTCTTGAAGAGGCCACCAGCTCATCCAGCTGCTTTAAGATTTGGTGTGTCTCTTCCTCATCCGTGGACAAGACTGTTGTGTCATCCATGAAAGCTTTCAGAGGAGGCATCTGGTATCCATCTCCCAGATTCACTGGACCTGAACTCTTCATTGCAGCTTTCAAGATGACTTCCATTGCCAACACGAACAGTATGGAGAGATTGCACAGCCCATTGCAATGCCCACCTCTAGGTCTATCCAGTCCGTGGTGTATTCTTTGGTAGAGAACCGCATTGAGAACCCTTGGAAATACTTCCTCAGCATTGTTCTGATGTTTTCTGGGATGTGATACATTTCAAGAGCCAGCTGGATCATATCGTGTGGAACTGATCCATATGCATTCGCCAGATCAAGCCAAACTACGTCAATGTCTCTCTTCTCTGTTCTTGCTTTTTGGATGGCATCCCAAATCAACGTGGCATGTTCCAAGCATCCAGGCATTCCTGGTATGCCTCCCTTTTGGACTGACATATCCAGATACTTGTTTTCAGTCAGGTATTTTGTCAATCTTGCTGCCATAACAGAGAAGAAGATTTTCCCCTCGACGTTCAGAAGTGATATTGGCCTGAACTGATTGATGCTGCTGGAGTTCTGCTCCTTCGGAATGTACACTCCTTCAGCTCTCATCCATTGGTCGCTGATCTTCTGGTTCCTCCATGCTGATCGAATCATCTTGTGGAGCCACTCGAGCACTTTTGGGCATTTCTTGTAGAGCAGGTATGGTATTCCGTTTGGTCCAGGTGCTGACTTGGCTCTGGCTTTCTTTACTACGTTCTTCACTTCATCCAGTGTTGGTGGTTTGTTATTGAATTTTCCTTCTGGCGCTGCAGGCCAAACCAGATTTTGGATTTCAAGTGGTGCCTCGCGCTGAGAATCGGAATATGTTTCCCTGAGATGCTGCTCTAGGGTTTCCTTGCCCACTGTGAGAGTCCCTGATTTGGGTTGTTCAAACAGCTTTCTTGCAAAGTCAAAGGGATCTTTGAAGAAACGATCTTGAGTCTTCTTCTTTTTGCTCTTTCTTCGCCTTGCTGATTCCACTTTGCTGAGAGCATTGTGTTTGGCCTTCAGATCTTTCCAGAGTTCCAGGAGCCCTTGCTTCTCGAATTCTGAGGCAGTTTTCATTCGCTTTTTAAGCTTCCTTTTCTCCCTCCGGATGCTCTCCATCTGTTGCTGTCTTCTGGATTTCTGGGGAGGCGTTTTTGTCTTTGGCTGCTTCACTCCATAAGTGTCCCTGCAGATAGAGTATATGATGTCTCCGTATGTGTCAAGTTTGTGTTCCAGCGTACTGTTCCCTATTAGCGCATTCAGCTTAAGGACAAGTTCCTCATCTAATTTCTCCCATTGTTCTTTTGCACCGGCAGGCGGCAAATTGAGTTTTCCACGTTTGGCGTTAAGAGCTTGTGCAAAATCCGCATCAGAACCGTCAGCGTGGATGTCCTTGGCACTATGGTTTAATTCCTGGCCTTGGTCATCCAACGTCTCACCTGCTATCGCAGTGCGCTGCTGCTGGTTCGTATGTGTCTTCAAACAGCCCATTTTTGTCCTGTGGATCTTCATGCCGCGTTTGGTGGTGAATCTCCTTCCACACGCACACGGAAATTCCAACTGGTCATCAATCATGGTCCGTTGTGCGTTTCCAGTCGTGATGGAGTCAGTGCCGATGGATTCATCATTCTCTCCCCCTTTCGGTGAATCCTGGGAGCATCTTTCATTTGGAAAACTCGTGGCATGTTATCAAAGGCAAGGTGGGAAGCCAACCCACAAAGCAGTGTTAGCAGCGGTATGTTTAAATTTTATGTTGGTGTATCTATTTGTATTTAGTTATATACTGATTTTATGTGAAGCGCTTTGTGCTCTGGAAAGCGCTATATAAATTGTCTTTATTATTATTATTATTATTTAGACAGAATTATACACACACCTTGTTTTTAGACAGAATTATACAAACACCTTGTTTTTAGACAGAATTATACACACACCTTGTTTTTAGACAGAATTATATAGACACCTTGTTTTTAGACAGAATTATACATACACCTTGTTTTTAGACAGAATTATACATACACCTTGTTTTTAGACAGAATTATACACACACCTTGTTTTTAGACAGAATTATACACACACCTTGTTTTTAGACAGAATTATACATACACCTTGTTTTTAGACAGAATTATACATACACCTTGTTTTTAGACAGAATTATACACACACCTTGTTTTTAGACAGAATTATACACACACCTTGTTTTTAGACAGAATTATACATACACCTTGTTTTTAGACAGAATTATACATACACCTTGTTTTTAGACAGAATTATACACCTTGTTTTTAGACAGAATTATACACACACCTTGTTTTTAGACAGAATTATACATACACCTTGTTTTTAGACAGAATTATACACACACCTTGTTTTTAGACAGAATTATACATACACCTTGTTTTTAGACAGAATTATACATACACCTTGTTTTTAGACAGAATTATACACACACCTTGTTTTTAGACAGAATTATACATACACCTTGTTTTTAGACAGAATTATACACACACCTTGTTTTTAGACAGAATCATACATACACCTTGTTTTTAGACAGAATTATACATACACCTTGTTTTTAGACAGAATTATACACACACCTTGTTTTTAGACAGAATTATATAGACACCTTGTTTTTAGACAGAATTATACATACACCTTGTTTTTAGACAGAATTATACACACACCTTGTTTTTAGACAGAATTATACATACACCTTGTTTTTAGACAGAATTATACATACACCTTGTTTTTAGACAGAATTATACATACACCTTGTTTTTAGACAGAATTATACACACACCTTGTTTTTAGACAGAATTATACACACACCTTGTTTTTAGACAGAATTATACACACACCTTGTTTTTAGACAGAATTATACATACACCTTGTTTTTAGACAGAATTATACACACACCTTGTTTTTAGACAGAATTATACATACACCTTGTTTTTAGACAGAATTATACATACACCTTGTTTTTAGACAGAATTATACATACACCTTGTTTTTAGACAGAATTATACATACACCTTGTTTTTAGACAGAATTATACATACACCTTGTTTTTAGACAGAATTATACACACACCTTGTTTTTAGACAGAATTATACATACACCTTGTTTTTAGACAGAATTATACATACACCTTGTTTTTAGACAGAATTATACACACACCTTGTTTTTAGACAGAATTATACATACACCTTGTTTTTAGACAGAATTATACATACACCTTGTTTTTAGACAGAATTATACATACACCTTGTTTTTAGACAGAATTATACATACACCTTGTTTTTAGACAGAATTATACACACACCTTGTTTTTAGACAGAATTATACACACACTTTGTTTTTAGACAGAATTATACATACACCTTGTTTTTAGACAGAATTATACATACACCTTGTTTTTAGACAGAATTATACATACACCTTGTTTTTAGACAGAATTATACACACACTTTGTTTTTAGACAGAATTATACACACACCTTGTTTTTAGACAGAATTATACACACACTTTGTTTTTAGACAGAATTATACACACACCTTGTTTTTAGACAGAATTATACACACACCTTATTTTTAGACAGAATTATATAGACACCTTATTTTTAGACAGAATTATACACACACCTTATTTTTAGACAGAATTATATAGACACCTTGTTTTTAGACAGAATTATACATACACCTTGTTTTTAGACAGAATTATACACACACCTTGTTTTTAGACAGAATTATATAGACACCTTATTTTTAGACAGAATTATATAGACACCTTGTTTTTAGACAGAATTATACAGACACCTTTTTGTTAGACTTATCATCACCATTACTACCACCACCACCACCATCATCATCGTCGTCGTCGTCATCATCATCATCATCATCATCATCATCATCATCATCATCATCACCACCACCCATCATTACCATCATCATTACCACCATTTTCACCACCACCACCACCACCACCGTCGTCATCATCATCGTCATCATCACCACCCATTACCCTTCACCACCATCACCATTACCACCATTATCATCATCACCACCCATTACCCTTCACCACCATCACCATTACCACCATTATCATCATCACCATTTTCTTCACCACCACCACCATCATCACCATCATCATCATCGTCATCATCATCATCACCCATCACCACCATCACCATTACCACCACCACCTGCACCACCACCACCACCACCACCACCACCATCATCATCATCACTATTATTGCCAGCAGCAGCAGCACCACCACCACCCCACCACATCATCATCATCATCATCATCATCACCACCACCACAATTTGACAATGTTCTCTATGTTGCCAGGTAGCAGTGCCGGGGACCCTGTGGATGGGGTACCAGGACCGTCGTCATCCTAGCGGCACAGAAACGGCCCGCCCATGATTGTGAAAAAACTTGTCTTCTTACAGAGAACATCGGACTGATATGGAGAATCCATGCTTGTAACAAACAGACAAACAAACAAACAAACAAACAAACAAACAAACAAACAAACAAACAAACAAAAACCAGTCTTCTCTATGATTGTGTTAAAGAAACCAGTCGTGGAAAACATTGTAATTTGTACTGATGATGAAAAGCTCTGATTGTGAAGAAAACAGTTTTCTCAATGATTGTGTTAACCCCCCCCCCCCCCCCCCACCCCCCAAAAAAAGAAACAACAACAACAACAACAACAAAAAACCAAAACAAAACAAAAAGCCAAAAAAAACCCACCAGTCTTCTTTTGGAAAACATTGTATTAATGAAGAGAAGCTATGATAGTGAAAAATAAGTCTTTTTACCGAGAACAATTTACCAGTATTAAGGAGAAGTGACGATTGTGAGGGAAACAGTCTTTTTACCAAGAACATTGTAACAGAGTTAAGGAGAAGCGATGATTGTGAAGGAAACGGCCTTCTCAATGATTGTGGAAGACAACCAAAGCAGTCTTCATACTGAGAACATCGTACTGATCAGGACAACAAGGGCTGTCAGAGTGACCCCATTATCTCCCTGGCCATCTGTCTGCAAACGGTCAGCAGGGTTGCCTGGCATCTTGTTCTGATTCTTTGATTGCGATCTTGACCTTGTTAGTGATTGTGACCTTGACCTTGATAAATGTGATGGCATTCTGTGTCGCTGGATTTTGGGTCTGAGGTCTTTGTTTGCCTCAGGTGTTGCTGTCATCGATCTTCAAACGTTATTGATCAGAACAACCCTTGTGTTTTTGTCCACAGGTGTGTCGTCTTGCCCTGATAATTATATTCATGTAGACAGGTGTGTCGTCTTGTCCTGATAATTATATTCATGTAGACATGCGTGTCATCTTGTCCTGATAATTATATTCATATAGAAAGGTGTGTCGTCTTGTCCTATTAATTATGTTCATGTAGACAGGTGTGTCATCTTGTTCTGATAATTATATTCATGTAGACAGGTGTGTCGTCTTGTCCTATTAATTATGTTCATGTAGACAGGTGTGTCATCTTGTCCTAATAATTATATTCATGTAGACAGGTGTGTTGTCTTGTCCTAATAGTTATATTCATGTAGACAGGTGTGTCGTCTTGTCCTAATAGTTATATTCATGTAGACAGGTGTGTCGTCTTGTCCTAATAGTTATATTCATGTAGACAGGTGTGTTGTCTTGTCCTAATAGTTATATTCATGTAGACAGGTGTGTCGTCTTGTCCTAATAGTTATATTCATGTAGACAGGTGTGTCGTCTTGTCCTAATAGTTATATTCATGTAGACAGGTGTGTTGTCTTGTCCTAATAGTTATATTCATGTAGACAGGTGTGTCATCTTGTCCTAATAGTTATATTCATGTAGACAGGTGTGTCGTCTTGTCCTAATATTGTCCTAATAGTTATATTCATGTAGACAGGTGTGTCGTCTTGTCCTAATAGTTATATTCATGTAGACAGGTGTGTCATCTTGTCCTAATAGTTATATTCATGTAGACAGGTGTGTTGTCTTGTCCTAATAATTATATTCATGTAGCAGGGCTTAAAACATTCTGCGTCTGGGCGGAATTCCGCAATTTCAGTTTGTCAAAAAACAAAAACAAAAACAAAAAAACAAAAAAAAACGAAAGGAGCAAGGCATCGTGATCAGCTTGCAAGCGTTCATAGCAACGGCGCGCAAGTTATGGCCCCTGATTTGCCCCCCCCCCCCCCCCCCCCCCCCCCCCCCCGACCTCCTTAGTTTCAGTGGTTTTTTCCTCCTCCTGTTTTAAGCCCTGATGTAGACAGGTGTGTCGTCTTGTCCTAATAATTATATTCATGTAGACAGGTGTGTCGTCTTGTCCTAATAATTATATTCATGTAGACAGGTGTGTCGTCTTGTCCTAATAATTATATTCATGTAGACAGGTGTGTCGTCTTGTCCTAATAATTATATTCATGTAGACAGGTGTGTCGTCTTGTCCTAATAATTATATTCATGTAGACAGGTGTGTCGTCTTGTCCTAATAATTATATTCATGTAGACAGGTGTGTCGTCTTGTCCTAATAATTATATTCATGTAGACAGGTGTGTCGTCTTGTCCTAATAATTATATTCATGTAGACAGGTGTGTCGTCTTGTCCTAATAATTATATTCATGTAGACAGGTGTGTTGTCTTGTCCTAATAGTTATATTCATGTAGACAGGTGTGTCGTCTTGTCCTAATAATTATATTCATATAGACAGTGTGTCGTCTTGTCCTAATAATTATATTCATGTAGACAGGTGTGTTGTCTTGTCCTAATAATTATATTCATGTAGACAGGTGTGTCGTCTTGTCCTAATAATTATATTCATATAGACAGTGTGTCGTCTTGTCCTAATAATTATATTCATGTAGACAGGTGTGTCGTCTTGTCCTAATAATTATATTCATGTAGACAGTTGTGTTTTCTTGTCCTAATAATGAAAATATTCATGTAGGAAAGATTACTCATTGTATACAGGTGTATCGTCTTGTCCTACTAATTATATCCATTAGGAAATATTATTCATTGTTGCCAGATGTTTCATCTTGTTTTTAAAATTATAGTGTGCTGTTTTGTCCTGATAACTATATGTTCATGTGAGAAAGAAGGTTACTCATTC
Source organism: Monoplex corrugatus (assembly GCA_030674185.1). Lineage (NCBI taxonomy): Eukaryota > Metazoa > Mollusca > Gastropoda > Littorinimorpha > Ranellidae > Monoplex > Monoplex corrugatus. The sequence continues at coordinate 1,140,214 of JAPXFY010000026.1, forward strand.
ATGGTCGGACAGGTTTGCCAAGGAGACAGTGTTTGGGTTTTTCTTGAGACTTTTGTCATGTGAATCATATTCATGATTTAACATGAATTTTTATGTTGATATTGTTTTTTTGCCAGGCGTGCAGTATTGTCTTCTCTATAACATTTTTTTGTGTCATCGCTTGGATGTGCAGTGTGGTTTTAATTAATAGGTATCACAAGTGAACATGAACTTTTGTGTTGGTCATTGTAGCGTGGTCTTGGTCAGTATATCATATGTAACGAGACTTGCCTGTGCCCTCCGTGGGGATGCCGGGGGCTCTTTCAGTATTAATAGTATCCCCACCTTCTGGAAATTCTGTGCTAGAAATTTCCTCTGTTCTGTCACTCTCTGTGTTTCTTTCTTTCTCCTTCGCTTTCTGTCCTTTCTTCCTATCATTTCCTGCCTTGTTGGTCCATTCACCTGTATCTGTTCATTAAAGTCTTACATACTTTTTCTTAAGATTGATGATTGGGTACATGTAATAAGCGCATTTTTGGCTCTAGGCAGGTGAGAAATGCAGAAGCAGTTTTAGGTAATGTATGCCTGTTTTTATATTTGTTTTGTTGTCCTGATGTATGCTTAAATTTGTATTCAGGTGTTTTTTTAAATCCCCTATGCGATAAATTGGATGGAGTGGCCGATGCCAGGGGCATCTCCTTACATTATGTGTGCGAATGCATTGATATGTGTACTTAATTGTCTTTTTTTTTTTCCTGTTGAAGTTTTTGGTGTTTTGAAGTGGTTATAGCCCTGATATGGCTCTATGCAGTCGGCTGATATGGCTCTCTGCAGTCGGCTGGGCTTTAAACAACAATAGCAACTACTTACCTGTAAGTTGCGGTTAAATTGGAATTATTTAGAACTTGCAGATGGCAATGGGCAGTTATGTGGGAATGGGATGGATACGCATTTTGCTGGAGAGGAACGACCACTTCTGTTGAACTGATTGACTGAGACAGCATCAGGAAGGATGAGTGTGAACCAGTGAGAGCTGAAATAGGTGGGCTTGTCATTGCTTGCTCCTGTCCGTAGACTCAAAGTAATTTTGATTTGACCTCAGCGAACAAGTAAGTCTGGTTAAATCTACTTATTATTAATTATTTATTGTCTGGCGATTAGTTTTGCAATCACGTGAGACTTCGAAGTAAAAGCCCTGAGTGCAGGCCAGTCATAAACCCAGTACGAGCCAGATATACTTGTCAAGTTTAATTACAGATTGGCTAAATGAACCATGTAGTATACTTGTGAAGTTTAATTACAGATTGGCTACATGAACCATGTAGTATACTTATCAAGTTTAATTACAGATTGGCTACATGAACCATGTAGTATACTTATCAAGTTTAATTACAGATTGGCTACATGAACCATGTAGTATACTTGTCAAGTTTAATTACAGATTGGCTACATGAACCATGTAGTATACTTGTCAAGTTTAATTACAGATTGGCTACATGAACCATGTAGTATACTTGTCAAGTTTAATTACAGGTTGGCTGTATGAACCATGTAGTATACTTGTCAAGTTTAATTACAGATTGGCTACATGAACCATGTAGTATACTTGTCAAGTTTAATTACAGATTGGCTACATGAACCATGTAGTATACTTGTCAAGTTTAATTACAGATTGGCTACATGAACCATGTAGTATACTTGTCAAGTTTAATTACAGATTGGCTACATGAACCATGTAGTATACTTGTCAAGTTTAATTACAGATTGGCTACATGAACCATGTAGTATACTTGTCAAGTTTAATTACAGATTGGCTACATGAACCATGTAGTATACTTGTCAAGTTTAATTACAGATTGGCTACATGAACCATGTAGTATACTTGTCAAGTTTAATTACAGATTGGCTACATGAACCATGTAGTATACTTGTCAAGTTTAATTACAGATTGGCTAAATGAACCATGTAGTATACTTGTCAAAATTTATTACAGATTGGCTAAATGAACCATGTAGTATACTTGTCAAACTTAATTGCAGATTGGCTAAATGAACCATGTAGTATACTTGTCAAATTTAATTACAGGTTGGCTACATGAACCATGTAGTATACTTGTCAAGTTTAATTACAGATTGGCTACATGAACCATGTAGTATACTTGTCAAGTTTAATTACAGGTTGGCTGTATGAACCAAGTAGTAGACTTGTCACGTTTAATTACAGATTGGCTGTATGAACTGAGTTGTATACTTGTCAGATTTAAGAACAGATTGGCTTTATGAACCAAGTAGTATATTTTTCAGGTTTAATTGCAAATTGGCTGTAAACATAAACTTGTAACACATACACAGGTTAGGGTTTGACTGTAAACATAACTTGTAACACTCACACAGGGTTAGGGTTTGACTGTAAACATAAACTTGTAACACATACATAGGTTAGGGTTTGACTGTAAACATAACTTGTAACACATATACAGGGTTAGGGTTTGACTGTAAACATAACTTGTAACACATACACAGGTTAGGGTTTGACTGTAAACATAACTTGTAACACATACACAGGTTAGGGTTTGACTGTAAACATAACTTGTAACGCATACACAGGGTTAGGGTTTGACTGTAAACATAACTTGTAACACATACACAGGTTAGGGTTTGACTGTAAACATAACTTGTAACACATACATAGGTTAGGGTTTGACTGTAAACATAACTTGTAACACATACACAGGTTAGGGTTTGACTGTAAACATAACTTGTAACACATACATAGGTTAGGGTTTGACTGTAAACATAAACTTGTAACACATACACAGGTTAGGGTTTGACTGTAAACATAACTTGTAACACATACACAGGTTAGGGTTTGACTGTAAACATAACTTGTAACACTCACACAGGGTTAGGGTTTGACTGTAAACATAACTTGTAACACATACACAGGTTAGGGTTTGACTGTAAACATAAACTTGTAACACATACACAGGTTAGGGTTTGACTGTAAACATAACTTGTAACACATACACAGGGTTAGGGTTTGACTGTAAACATAACTTGTAACACTCACACAGGGTTAGGGTTTGACTGTAAACATAACTTGTAACACATACACAGGGTTAGGGTTTGACTGTAAACATAACTTGTAACACATACACAGGTTAGGGTTTGACTGTAAACATAACTTGTAACACATACACAGGTTAGGGTTTGACTGTAAACATAACTTGTAACACATACACAGGTTAGGGTTTGACTGTAAACATAACTTGTAACGCATACACAGGGTTAGGGTTTGACTGTAAACATAACTTGTAACACATACACAGGTTAGGGTTTGACTGTAAACATAACTTGTAACACATACACAGGGTTAGGGTTTGACTGTAAACATAACTTGTAACACATATACACATACACAGGTTAGGGTTTGACTGTAAACATAATTTGTAACGCATACATAGGGTTAGGGTTTGACTGTAAACATAACTTGTAACACATATACACATACATAGGGATGTTGTCTCACTATGCAGATTCTTTCAGCCCAGTCCTTGGTCCAACTATCTGTTTTCTTAACCCTCTGACTCCCGCACCCTGTCCACCAGCATCCTGCACTGCCAACCATGCTAGCAAAGCAAAAACTTAACCCTTTGACTCCCTCACCCTATCCACCAGCTTTCTGCTGGAAGGTGATGGATAGGGTGAGGTAATCAAGGGGTTAACATTTTGCAGTTGGTAGATAGGGTGCGGAAGTCTAAGAGTTAAAGTTGATGCAAACAGCGATGTGGCAGTTATGTGCCCTTAGAAAGACAGAAGTAGTCTGCAGAGCCACACAGATACAGATGAACAGTTTTACCTCAGTGACCAGGATTTGTCCGAGATGAAATGAAAAACAAACAAACAAACAAAAAACGTGTCTTCCCTGGCAAGTTGCGAACGTCACTGGCCACATGCACACACAACACTTCTGATATAGTTGTGAATGACTGATTGCAAGACAATTAATAATTATGATATGACATAATAATTATGATATGACATATCACAGTTAACTGGATGTGTAGTGTGGTCTTAATTATATATAAATATGTTACAATGTTAGTGTGTCTATATATTAATGTTGTCATGTTGCAATGCTTAGTGTGGTCTTAATTATAATATAAATGTGTCATTGTTTGCACAATGCTTAGTGTGGTCTTAATTATAATATAAATGTGTCATTGTTTGCACAATGCTTAGTGTGGTCTTAATTATAATATAAATGTGTCATTGTTTGCACAATGCTTAGTGTAGGTCTTAATTTTGAATTAAATATAAATGTGTCATTGTTTGCACAATGCTTAGTGTGGTCTTACTATGACTTAACATGTCGTTTTCAGATATGTAGTGTGGTCTTAATTATAATTATACCACAAAGTGTCACTGTTTGGTAGATGCGTTGTGTGGTTTTAATAGTTTTGATATGTGTGTGTTTATTTTGGTGGTGTTGTCAGGTGATAGTTATGATTTATATCATTGTTTGCCTGATGCGTAGCATGGTCTTAACTCATTGTGGATGAATTCTGAAATAATCTGAAATAGCAGTGCATCACTTTGTGCCGAATTCCAAGTCCAAAACTTGTTCCTGTTTATTATTTCCCAGACAAGACAATGCTTTTGGAGATACTGCCCTTTGACCAAGCTTCCGGCATATGTGCGTGTGTGTGTGTGTGTGTGTGTGTGTGTGTGTGTGTGTGTGTGTGTGTGTGTGTGTGTGTGTGTGTGTGTGTGTGTGTGTGTTGTGTTGGGTTTGGGAATTTTTGAATTTTTGCGCTGACAGTGTTGAAACATGGGCGATATGTAGTGAGGGAGGAAGGTTGCCACAGCTAGCGACGTTGTTGGCCTGAAGACAGGAGTGTGCTGAGAGGGTGACTTGTTTGTGCCTAAGATTTTGTCACAAGTGTTTTTGTCAGAGAGCTGGAGGTGATTGTGCTGTGATGCTGGTGTGTGTGACTATTTGCTGTGACTCGGTTTGTTCTGTCATGTAATGTTTTGGTCACGGGATCTCGCTCAGAATGATCGTGACTGACATGACGTCATAACTTGTTATGTGATATACTAGGTAATTCCATGATAATTTCACAGAATGATAAGGCTGAGGCTGTGTAAAGTTTCAAAGTGCTGTGACAATTACGTTTTAAGTTATTTGGGCATTCTGGCTATTTGTTGTAACCCTGATGTCTCTCTGATCATTTTGATATTCGGTGGAACTATTGTATGTGTATGTTCAATCCTTACTATTGTTACAGAAACGGTGGATCAAGCACACAACTAAAACATTTTGTATTATTATAAGAGTTATTACATTTGTGGGAACAGTAACCTCACCATCACACATAAAAAAAAAACATCACTTTCACACTTTTAGTATTACTTTGAGTGAGAATCGTTAGTGACAAAATGTGGATGACTTTGATACAATTTTAAGGTCACAGCCGCAAGATTGGTGAAATGTACAGAAATATTCATCACGTGGAGATTGAAGAATCAAGTGTAAGCGTATTTGTTGTGTCGACACTACGGACAATTTCCAGTTAATTGGTAAAGTTTTACTGACCTTGGGTTATGTAGCCTACAAGGTCACCTGTATTTTTGTTATCGACTCCATGACATAAAAGAAAGCCTACATTAGACCTGACCCGCCTGTGTGGTGGTGGAGAAATCATGGAATTAAACACTTTTTGTTTTCTTTCCAAAGCAAGAGGGGGTTGGGGCTAGAATGATTTGTCTGTCTGGTTTCTGTTCGCTCCTTGTGAAATGAGTAAAGCATTTGGAAATGATGGACATTTACTGTTTGTTCTGCCTTTCTCTGTGATAATGTTGGTAGTAGGTCTGATTTCTTTTTCTTTCTTTCTTCTTTCTTTCTGTGTGTGTGTGTGTTGTGGTCTTGTGAGGTTGTGTGTGTGTGTGGTGTGTGTGTGTGTGTGGTTGTGGTGTGTGTGTTGTGTGTGCGTGTGAGTGTGTGTGTGTGTGTGTAGTGTGTGTGTGTGTGTGTGTGTGGTGTGTGTGGTGTATGTGTGTGTGTGTGGTCGTGTGGTGTGTGTGGTGTGTGTGTGTGTGGTGTGTGTTGTGTGTGTGGTCGTGTTTGTGTGTGTGTGTGTGTGTGTGTGTGTGTGTGGTTGTGTTTTGTGTGTGGTCGTGTGTGTGTGTGTGTGTGTGTGTTGTGTGTGTGTGTTGTTGTGTGTGTGTGTGTGTGTGTGTGTGTGTGGATGTTGGGTTGTGATGATTCGGGTATATTAGTTATTATTATTACTAGTATTATCCTTAAATAATAATAATGAATACAGTATTTATACAGCATAAAGAAAAGACCTGCACAACGTGAGGGACAGAAGTAGATGTAGAATTCATTGTTGGGAAAACAGAGAAGTTGTTAAATTGGACTTAAAAGCAGAAAGAAAGGGTGGGTGTTAGGTGAAGGAGAGTGGAAGTCTGTTCCAGGTGGATGGACGTGACAGGCAAAGAACGCTGACCAACAGTTGATAGTTCATCTCTAGGGACTTGAAGGGAAAGAGTGTTTGAAGCTGAGTGCAAGATGCGAGTTGGCGTATAAATATTGATGTTGTTGCAAAGATACGATAAAGCAGACTCATCATCATCATCATCAGGTGCCTTGCCACATGGCATTGGCGATCATGGCCTTCCATATGTTTCTATCTCTTGTTGCCTCAAGCATCTCTTCCACCCTCTTTGTCTTCAGCCACTCTGCAAGTCCGTCCAATATCTTCTCCCTGGGTCTATCTGGTGCTCTCTTTCCCTCCAGCTTTCCCGTTGTGACCAGGTACTCCAATTCCCCTTTCCTCATAAAATGGCCTAGAAATGTTGCCTGTCTTTTCCAAATCTTCCTTATGAATGATCTTGTGTCTGCCTCCATCAAGACTGTCTCGTTTGTTTTCTTTGCTGTCATGGAACTCTCAACATCCTTCTTAGAAACCACATCTCAGGCTGCCTCAATCTTGTTCTGGCTTTGCTTGTTGACTGTCCACGCCTCACAACCGTGTAACAGTATTGGTTCTATATAATATTCAAGA
>JAPXFY010000026.1:1152264-1194764 GCA_030674185.1 Monoplex corrugatus
TGATTCTGAAATTTTAACTGACAAAGACTGATCTGAAGTTACTTCTTTAAAATGAGTTTCAGAATAGTTTTCTTGTGTAAACATTTTTGGTAAAAAAGAACGTAACATTTTGCAGTAAAATAAACAGTGAAACAGTGTGAACTGTTCTCTGCAAATACACTTGATATTTTTACAATATTTTGTTTTCAACGCGTTTAGCTGAATACGAAAATGAACTGCAACAATCGATCTCAAATGATATATGGAAGAATACTGCAATTTTTTACATACATTTTGAAAAGAATGTTTTATCAACAAGGGCAGATATGTAAGTTGGTCTATGCGCTTGTACTGTATCTACATTGTAGGAAAATTACGATTTCATGTCACTACATTTCTTTCTGTCTTAACAGTCTGGCTGTCAGGCTGTGGCCCGTTTTGTCTAAGCCTTTGAAAATTCCATGTTAACAGTTTGTCGCCCTGTCTACCAAGGCCTGTGTGAATTCTGTCTTAATAGTTTGTCTGTCATTCTGTCTGTCTAAGCCTGTGTAAATTGTCAGCCAGCAAAAGACATGGTGTACAATAAACCGCTGGGGACCTGGCCAGTCCACAAACACTACATGACGATTCAGTACAGTACATGTATTTTGTAGGCTACTGTCTAACTGTGTGTAAATTCTGTCAGCCAGCAGGACACAGGGTGCACGCTAAACCCCTGGGGACCTGGCTGACCCACAAACACCACGTGATGATTCAGTACAATGTACAACCGCTCGTACAACGCCCCGTACTTGTAGTTAGCCTCGTCCGCCATGTTGTCGACCATCACGTCACATCCGGGATGACACGTGCTTACCAACTGTCGAGCTGCTGACAGACGATCCTCCAAGGTGCGATGGTCCCTGCAGGTCAAGAGTCAATGTTCAAAGGTCAATTACATCATGACACAACGCGCCACAACATGACATAATATGACATTGCTCCTGTGGGAATGCCAGGAGTTCTTTCGGTATAAATAGTATTCCCACATTTTGGAAATTCTGTGCTAGAATTTTCCTCTTTTCTGTCAGTTTGTTTCTGACTTGCTCCTTTGCATCTCTTCCTGTCATTTTCTGCCTTGCTGGTCCGTTCACCTGTATGTGTTCGATAAAGCCTTACATACTTTCTCTTAGGATTGAGAAACACGTTCATGTGTTAAGTGCATTTATGGCGCTGAGGAAATGTGATGTGGAGAAGTAAGTTCAGGTAATTTAGGCCTGTTTTACATGTTTTAGTGTCATTAACGATGTTTACATTTGTATTCAGGTTTGTATTTTTTAACCTCTGGTACTAAATTGAAGGGAGTGGTCAATGCCAGGTGCATGTCCCTAATTCATGTGTGCGCATGTATTGTGATATGTGAACTGAATTTTTTGTCCAGTTTGTTTTCTCCAGTGAGCTATGGTGTACGGTACATTTTGAGATGGCTGTGGCCCTGATATAGCTCTGTGTAACGGCCCTGATATAGCTCTGTGTAACGGCCCTGATATGGCTCTGTGTAACGGCCCTGATATGGCTCTGTGTAACGGCCCTGATATGGCTCTGTGTAATGACCCTGATATGGCTCTGTGTAATGACCCTGATATAGCTCTGTGTAATGACCCTGATATAGCTCTGTGTAACGGCCCTGATATGGCTCTGTGTAATGACCCTGATATAGCTCTGTGTAACGGCCCTGATATAGCTCTGTGTAACGGCCCTGATATGGCTCTGTGTAATGACCCTGATATAGCTCTGTGTAACGGCCCTGATATAGCTCTGTGTAATGACCCTGATATAGCTCTGTGTAACGGCCCTGATATGGCTCTGTGTAATGACCCTGATATGGCTCTGTGTAATGACCCTGATATGGCTCTGTGTAATGACCCTGATATGGCTCTGTGTAACGGCCCTGATATGGCTCTGTGTAACGGCCCTGATATGGCTCTGTGTAATGACCCTGATATGGCTCTGTGTAATGACCCTGATATGGCTCTGTGTAACGGCCCTGATATGGCTCTGTGTATATGACCCTGATATATGCTCTGTGTAACGGCCCTGATATGGCTCTGTGTAATGACCCTGATATAGCTCTGTGTAACGGCCCTGATATGGCTCTGTGTAATGACCCTGATATGGCTCTGTGTAATGACCCTGATATGCTCTGTGTAATGACCCTGATATGGCTCTGTGTAATGACCCTGATATAGCTCTGTGTAACGGCCCTGATATGGCTCTGTGTAATGACCCTGATATAGCTCTGTGTAACGGCCCTGATATGGCTCTGTGTAATGACCCTGATATAGCTCTGTGTAACGGCCCTGATATGGCTCTGTGTAACGGCCCTGATATAGCTCTGTGTAATGGCCCTGATATAGCTCTGTGTAACGGCCCTGATATGCTCTGTGTAATGACCCTGATATAGCTCTGTGTAACGGCCCTGATATGGCTCTGTGTAATGACCCTGATATAGCTCTGTGTAATGACCCTGATATAGCTCTGTGTAATGACCCTGATATAGCTCTGTGTAATGACCCTGATATGGCTCTGTGTAATGACCCTGATATAGCTCTGTGTAAGGCCCTGATATAGCTCTGTGTAATGACCCTGATTAGCTCTGTGTAATGACCCTGATATAGCTCTGTGTAATGACCCTGATATAGCTCTGTGTAATGACCCTGATTATAGCTCTGTGTAACGGCCCTGATATAGCTCTGTGTAATGACCCTGATATAGCTCTGTGTAATGGACCCTGATATGCTCTGTGTAATGACCCTGATATGCTCTGTGTAATGGACCTGATATGGCTCTGTGTAATGACCCTGATATAGCTCTGTGTAATGGACCCTGATATGGCTCTGTGTAATGACCCTGATATGGCTCTGTGTAATGACCCTGATATAGCTCTGTGTAGTCAATGGGCATTAAAAATCAATAACAGTAACAGTAACAATAACAGTAACAGCAACATAACAGTAACAGTAAGCAATAACAATAACATTAACAGTAACAGTAACAATAACAGTACAGTATTAGTAACAGTAACAATATCGAAAAACAATGACAATAACAATGACAGTAACAATAACAGTAACAATAACAGATAACAATTAACAATAACAATAACAATTAACAATAACATAACAATAACAATAACAGCTAACAGTAACAATAACAATAACAATAACAATAACAATAACAGTAACAATAACAGCAACAGTAACGTAACAGTAACAATAACAATAACAGTAACAATAACGTAACAGTAACAGTAACAATAACAATAACAACAACAATAACAGTAACATAACAGTAACTATAACAGTAATCAGTAACAGTAACAATAACGTACCAGTAACAGTAACAATACAATAACAATAACAGTAACAATAAACATAACAGATAACAGTAACAGTAACAATAACAATAACAGAAACAATAACAGTAACAGTAACAATAACAGTAAGAATAACAGTAACGTAACAGTAACAGTAACAGTAACAGTAACAATAACAATAACAGTAACAATAACAGTAACAATAACAATAACAGTAACAGTACAATAACAATAAAATAACAATAACAGTAACAATAACAGTAACAGTAACAGTAACAATAACAACAACAATAACAGTAACAGTAACAATAGCAATAACAGTAACAATAACAATAACAATAACAATAACAGTAACAATAACAATAACAATAACATAACAGTATAATAACAGTAACATAACAGTACAATAACAAGTAATAATAACAGTAACAATAACAATAACAGTAACAATAACATAACAATAACAGCAACAATAACAGTAAACAGTAACAATAACAATAAACAGTAACAATAACAATAACAATAACAGCAACAATAACATAACAGTAACAATAACAATAACAATAACAGTAACAATAACAATAACAGCAACAATAACAGCAACAATAACAATAACAATAACGAAACAAATAACAGTAACAATAACAATAAAATAACAATAACAGCAACAATAACAAGTAACTAACAATAACAATTAACACAATAACAGTAACAATAACTAACATAACATAACATTAACATAACAATAACATAATAACAGTAACAATAAATAACAATAACAGTAAAATAACATAACATAACAATAACAGTAAAATAAACAATAACATAACATAACATATAACAATAACAGTAACAATAACAATAACATAACAGTAACAATAACATAACAGTAACAGTAACATAACATAACAGTAACAATAACAATAACAGTAACATAACAGTAACAGTAACAATAACATAACAGTAACAATAAATAACAATAACAGTAACATAACAGTAACAGTAACAAAATAACATAATAACAGTAACATAACAGTAACAATAATACATAACAGTAACAGTAACAATAACATAACATAACAGTACATAACAGTAACAGTAATCAATAACAGTAACAAGTAACAATAACATAACAGTACATAACAATAACATACATATAACAGTAACAGTAACAATAACAACAATTAACAGTAACATAACATACATAACAGTACTAACAGTAACAGTACATAACAGTAACATAACAGTAGTACATAACAGTAACAACATAAACAGTAACAGACAGTAACAGTACATAACAGTAACAAACAGTAACATAACAATAACGAGTAACAGTAACAATAACAGTAACATTACATACAGTAACATAACATGTAAACATATAACATAACAGTAACAGTACAATAACATACGTAACAGTAATACAGTAACATAAACATACTAACAGTATACACTAACAATAACAGTAACGTAACAATAACGTAACATAATAACATACAGTACATCATAACAAGTAAAATAAATACAATTGTTTCTGCCTTGTTCCTTTGCTTTCTGTCATCTCTTACTACCGCTTTCTGCATTGCTGGTCGTTTCATATGTTGTTTTTTTCATGACGTCTTAATATTGTCTCTCCGCATTGCTAACTGGTCAATAGCTCTGTGGAAATATGGAGTGGTTAGTTCCAATTTTAGGTAACCTACCAGAGACCAGTTTTATGTATTTTGTTGTTGTTGTCATGTTTCATACATTTCTATTCAGGTTTGTTTTCTGTAAACCCCATAGTGATACACTGGGTGGATTGGCAGTGCCAGGTTCATGGCCTGTAATTATTGGCGTGGATTGGCAGTGCCAGGGGCATGTCCTGTAATTATTGGCGTGGATCGGCAGTGCCAGGGGCATGTCCTGTAATTATTGGCGTGGATTGGCAGTGCCAGGGGATGTCCTGTAATTATTGGCGTGGATTGGCAGTGCCAGGGGGCATGTCCCGTAATTATTGACGTGGATTGGCAGTGCCAGGGGATGTCCCGTAATTATTGGCGTGGATAAACAGTGCCAGGGGATGTCCTGTAATTATTGGCGTGGATTGGCAGTGCCAGGGGGCATGTCCCGTAATTATTGGCATGGATTGGCAGTGCCAGGGGATGTCCTGTAATTATTGGCGTGGATTGGCAGTGCCAGGGGCATGTCCCGTAATTATTGGCGTGGATTGACAGTGCCAGGGGCATGTCCCGTAATTATTGGCGTGGATTGGCAGTGCCAGGGGATGTCCTGTAATTATTGGCGTGGATTGGCAGTGCCAGGGGCATGTCCCGTAATTATTGGCGTGGATTGGCAGTGCCAGGGGATGTCCTGTAATTATTGGCGTGGATTGGCAGTGCCAGGGGCATGTCCCATAATTATTGCGTGGATTGGCAGTGCCAGGGGATGTCCCGTAATTATTGGCGAGGATTGACAGTGCCAGGGGCATGTCCCGTAATTATTGGCGTGGATAAACAGTGCCAGGGGATGTCCGTAATTATTGGCGTGGATTGGCAGTGCCAGGGGCATGTCCTGTAATTATTGGCGTGGATTGGCAGTGCCAGGGGCATGTCCTGTAATTATTGGCGTGGATTGGCATGCCAGGGGATGTCCTGTAATTATTGGCGTGGATTGGCAGTGCCAGGGGCATGTCCTGTAATTATTGGCGTGGATTGGCAGTGCCAGGGGCATGTCCTGTAATTATTGGCGTGGATTGGCAGTGCCAGGGAATGTCCTGTAATTATTGGCGTGTGAAATGATTGTGTACGGATTTTCTTCAGGTTGCCTTTTCCACGTATACGATGTGTTTAGGACGTGGTATGTGTGGTAGTATTGTGTAGTGTGTGATGTTTGTATGTGTTGTGTGTGTGGATGTGTGATTGTGCATGGTGTGATTGTGTTTAGTTGGTTGTGGGATGTGTGCATGTGGGTGTGTGCTGGGATATGTGTTGTGGTGGTATTGTGGTGATGTGTGGTGGTGTGGTGTATGTGTGTAATGTGTAGTTGTGTGGTATGTGTGTGTATGATGGTGTGTGTTATGTGTGTATTGTGTGTGATGTGTGTGTGTGTGTGTGTATGTGTGTGTATTGTGTGTAATTGTATGTGTGGTGTGGATGTGATGTATGTGTATGTGTGTAATTTATTGTGTGTTAGTGTTTTGGTGTGTTGTGTAGTGTGGTGATGTGTGTGTATGATGTGTGGTTGTGTGTGTGTGTGTGTGTGTGTGTGTTGTGGTGTGTGTGTGTGTGTTGTGTGTGTGTGTGTTGTGTGTGTTGTGTGTGTATGTGTGTGTTGATGTGTGTATGTGGTGTGTGTGTGTGTTGTGTGTATGGTGTGTATGTGTGTGTGTTTTGTGTGTGTATGTGTGTGTGTGGTGTGTGTGTATGTGTGTGTATGTGTGTGTATGTGTGTGTGGTGTGTAGTGTGTGTGTGTGTGTGTGTGTTGTGTGTGTGTGTGTTGTGTGTGTGTGTGTGTGTGTGTGTGTGTGTGTGTGTTGTGTGTGTATGTGTTGTGTTGTGTATGTTGGTGTTGTGTGTGATGTGTGTGGGTATGTGTGTGTATGTGTGTGTTATTGTTTGTGTGTTGTGTGTGTGTGGTGTGTGTGTGGTGTGGTGTTGTGTGTGTGTGTGTATGTGTTGTGTGTGTGTGTGTTGTGTGTGTGTGTGTGTTTGTGTAGTGTGTGTGTATGTGTGTGGTTGTGTGTGTGTGTGTGTGTGTGTATGTGTTGGTGTGTGTGTGTGTGTGTGTGGTATGTGTGTATGTAGTGTGTATGTTTGTGTGTAGTGTGTGTGTGTTGTGTGTGTGTGTGTGTGTGTTGTCTGTGTGATTGTGTATGTTGAGGACGACGTAGTATGTCGTAGTGTCTGGTAAGATAGTGATCGATAATCTGTAATCTGCTATGCTGACTTTAGATGTCACGTGTGATACAAAGTGGTACATGATGTAATGACTGAAGAAATGTATGTGTGTGTGACGAGACGAACGAGACGACACGAACAAGACAAGACAAGGACAAAACCAACACACACGAACAGCGACAATACAACAAGACACAACAAGACAACACGACACAACACGAACAAGACAAGACAAGACAACACAAACAAGAACAAGACACAAGGCAAACGCAAACACAACACGACACACACAAGTCAAGACCAAACAATACAAGACCACAACACACGACACGACACAACACAACACGACAAAGGTTGCAAGGACAAGTCGCAAGAGCAGCAACGAAGCACACGTGACAACACACACCCACCAGCTACCAGAACGACACAACGCAACACAACACGAACACAACACACAACACAACACACACACCACACACCCAAAACAACACACACACCTGATACTAAAAGGGATTGTAGGACAGCCCAGCCGTCTCAGCAGGTGCCCCCTGGATGTAGACAGCAAGAAGTCACCACCGTGACCAAACTCCTCCACCACCACCCCCACACCCTCTAGCTGGCCATGAATACTGGTCAGCTACAACTGCCCAACAACAACACCTGTACACACACACCACACACACACACACACACACACACACACACACACAACACAACACACACACATCACATCACATACACACACACAAACACACACACCAATATCAGTACACGCCAACCATCCAACAACACACACACACACACACACACACACACACACACACACACACACACACACACAGCTGGCCATGAATACTGGTCAGCTACAGCTGCCCAACACAACACCTGTACACACACACACACACACACACACACACACACACACACACACACACACAGACACATACACACACACATACAGACACACACACACACACACACACACACACACACACACACACACACACACACACACACACAGCTGGGCCATGAATACTGGTCAGCTACAGCTGCCTAACAGCAACACCTGTACACACACACACACACACACACACACACACACACACACACACACACACACATACACACATACACACACATACACACACACACATACAAACACACACATACACACACACACATACACACACACACACACGCACATACACACACACACATACACACACACACATACACACATACACACACACATACACACACACATACACACACACACATACACACACACACAGACACACACACACAGACACACACACACACACACATACACACACATACACACACACACACACACATACACACACACACATACACACACACACACACACACACACACACACACACACATACACACATACACACAACAGGTAGAGAGTTCCCTTACCAAGGGACGGCCCTGTTTGCTTGAGGCCAGCAAAGACACAGACTGGGCATTCAGTGTCCACACCATAGGATCAGGAGCGGGTGCATGCATACGGGCTTGCTGACACAGGCCCACATATCCGGCGTGAAACACGTTTTGGATGTGAGCAAGGCTGGACAGAGACACATACAGACACAGTCACACTGATAAACACACACAGTCACACTGATAAACACACACAGTCACAATGATAAACACACACAGTCCCACTGTTAAACACACACAGTCACACTGATAAACACACACAGTCACACTGATAAACACACACAGTCACACTGATAAACACACACACACAGTCACACTGATAAACACACACACAGTTACACTGATAAACACACACAGAGTCACACTGATAAACACACACAGTCACACTGATAAACACACACAGTCACACTGATAAACACACACACACAGTCACACTGATAAACACACACAGTCACACTGATAAACACACACACACAGTCACACTGATAAACACACACAGTCACACTGATAAACACACATACAGTCACACTGATAAACACACACAGTCACACTGATAAACACACACGGTCACACTGATAAACACACACAGTCACACTGATAAACACACACACAGTCACACTGATAAACACACACACACAGTCACACTGATAAACACACACAGTCACACTGATAAACACACACACAGTCACACTGATAAACACACACAGTCACACAGATAAACACACACACACAGTCACACTGATAAACACACACACAGTCACACTGATAAACACACACAGTCACACTGATAAACACACACACAGTCACACTGATAAACACACACACACAGTCACACTGATAAACACACAGTCACACTGATAAACACACACAGTCACACTGATAAACACACAAAGTCACACTGATAAACACACACAGTCACACTGATAAACACACACACAGTCACATTGATAAACACACACACAGTCACACTATAAACACACAGACACAGTCACACTGATAAACACACACAGTCACACTGATAAACACACACACACAGTCACACTGATAAACACACAGACACAGTCAAACTGATAAACACACACAGTCACACTGATAAACACACACACAGTCACACTGATAAACAACACACACACCAGTCACATGATAAACACACACACAGTCACACTGATAAACACACACAGTCACACTGATAAACACACACAGTCACACTGATAAACACACACACAGTCACATTGATAAACACACAACACAGTCACACTGATAAACACACAGACACAGTCACACTGATAAACACACACAGTCACACTGATAAACACACACAGTCACACTGATAAACACACAGAGTCACACTGATAAACACACACACAGTCACACTGATAAACACACACACAGTCACACTGATAAACACACACACACAGTCACACTGATAAACACACACAGTCACACTGATAAACACACACAGTCACACTGATAAACACACACAGTCACACTGATAAACACACACACAGTCACACTGTAACACACACACAGTCACACTGATAAACACACACAGTCACACTGATAAACACACACACAGTCACACTGATAAACACACAACAGTCACACTGATAACACACACAGTCACACTGATAAACACACACAGTCACACTGATAACACACACACAGTCACACTGTAAACACACACACAGTCACACTGATAAACACACACACACAGTCACACTGATAAACACACACACACACTGATAAACACACACAGTCACACTGATAAACGATATGCACACACACAGCATATCAATCATTATTCAACTACACAGTACCCCACGACATATTGCACGCACACACACACACACTGAGACGCGTCACACACATGTACGCACACACGCACAGCAGCACACATACACAGACACACACAGACATATACAGACACACGCGCACGCGCGCGTGCGCTACACATGACATACATCCAAGGCTCAGTACGCACAGACAACAGAAACATAGTAATACACACACGCGCGTGCGTGCAGCACACACAGACACCACACCACCACACAGACACACATAGACATAACACACACACTACATACGCATATCACACAAACACACACAACACACACACACACACACCACACACACACACACACACACACACACCATAACATATCACACAACACATACACAACACCAACACACACACACACACACACACACACACAACACACACACACACACACACACACACACGCACACACGTACACTTCACAAACATACACCACATACACCACACAGACACACACCAGCAAACACACACACAATATACAGTACACAAAGACACACACACATAGACATAGACTGATTGACACACATACACAGACGACAGACAGACAGTACAGACACACACAGACATAAACACACAGACGCACACACACAAACACACACGACACACACACAGACACACGCACACACACAACACACACACAGACACACACAAAGACACAGCACACACACATACACAAACACCCATACACAGCACACAGAGACACACACACAGACACACACAGACAGATCACAGATACACATACACAGAGACACTCACACACACAGGCACACACACAGACACACACACACAGGCACACACACACACACACACAATCACGCACAGATACACACATACACACACACACACACACATACACACACACAACACACACATACACACATAACACACACACACACATACACACACACTAACACACACACAGTCACACTAACACACACACAGCACACATACAACACACACACACACATCACACAAACACACACACACACTATAAACAACACACACACACACACACAAAGCACACAGACACACACATATACACACAACAGCACACAAACACACACACACACAACACACACACACACAGTAACACACACACACACACTATAATACACTACAACACAGCACACATGATACACACACACACACACACACAACACAACACACACACGACACACAACACACACACACACTATAACACACAACACAATCACACACACACACACACACACACACACACAACACACACACACCTAAAGTCACACTACAGTCACTGGTCACCATCAGAGCCAATAGCCAACAGACTGTCATGGATGTCACACACACAGACACACAACACACACACACACACACAGTACAACACACACACACAACACACAAACACACACACACACACACACACACACATCACACACACACACACACCACACACAACACACAAACATGTCACTACAGTCCTGGTCCCAGAGCGTATCCAGGACCACAGACAGTCAGTCCATGAAAAGCACACACACACACACACTACACACACACACCACACATCACAACACACACACACAACACACACACACACACACACAACACACAGCACACACAACACACCACACACACACACACATAACACACACACAGACACACACACACACACACACACACACACACACACACACACCACACAAAAGACACTGTCACTACAGTCTGGTCCCTCAGAGCCGTATCAGCCAACAATCATGACTGTCACAGACTTGATCACACGACCACACACACACACACACACACACACACACATCCACACACGAACACACACACCACACACACACAACACACACACACACATCAACACACCACACACACACCTAAAGACACTGTCACTAGTCCTGTCCCTCAGAGCCGTATCAGCCAAGAGACGTGTCATGGATTGTCACACACACACACACACACACACACACACATACCTAAAGACACTGTCACTACAGTCGTGGTCCCTCAGAGCCGTATCAGCCAACACACGTGTCATGGATTGTCACACACACACACACACACACACACACACACACACACACACACACACACACACACACACATACCTAAAGACACTGTCACTACAGTCCTGGTCCCTCAGAGCCGTATCAGCCAACACACGTGTCATGGACTGTCGCAGACTGTGATGACCACTGGCCGTCAGCCGCCACCACAACATCATCACCATCGTCAACATCGTCGACAGCAACAGCCGCACAAAGCCCGCACAGAAGATGGCTGTCGCCTTCATCTTCGTCATCATCGTCGTTGCCATGGTGACTGGGAGGAGGGTGGTGTGGGGGTGGGGGTGGGGGTGGGGGTGGGGTTAAAGGGTAGGAGGAAGGATCCAGAGGGCGGGTGGTGGTGGTGTGTTTCTGGTATCAGATCCACTGGGTCAGTGTCCTGTCACACAAGTAAGTTTTTCATGAACTAGAAGTCATAGAATCAGAGCAGGTTGTGTACATGTGCACAGGGCTGTAACGGCTGTCTGTCTGTATGTGTGTCCAACTTGTTGAACTAGAAGTCATGAAATCAGAGCAGGTTGTGTGTGCACAGGGCTGTGACGGCTGTCTGTCTGTATGTGTGTCCAACTTGTTGAACTAACAGGACCGGTTTCAATCTTTAGAATTTTTTTTATCTTCATCATTTTTAGGTCAGATGTGTCACATAATGAAACGCAAACAAATAACTTAATTAACACTTTGACTCCCGCGCCCTGTCCACCAGCATTCTGCACTGCCAATGAACTATGTCAGCAATGCAAAAACTTAACCCTTTGATTCCCTCACCCTATCTTCCCCATGCTAGAGAAGGAAAAACTTAACTGTTGATTCCCTCACTCTATCTAACCTATCCCTTTCCTGCAGGAAGCTGGTGGACAGGCTGAGAGAGTCAAAGGGTTAAGTTTATTTCAGTGGGTAGATGGAGTGTGGGAGTCAAAGGGTTAAGTTTTTGCAGTTGGAGGATAGGTTGTGGGTACCAAAGGGTTAAAGAACAGCTATGACAAATATGGCGTCAACACAAACATGAGCAGAGACAAACTGCACTTCACAAAGGGCAAACAACTTCATCACACTACACAATGTTAACAGCTGGGAAGTTTATTCACACACAGTCAAAGGGCAGACAACTTCATCACACTACACAATATTAACAGCTGGGAAGTTTATTCACACACAGTCAAAGGGCAGACAACTTCATCACACTGCACAATGTTAACAGCTGGGAAGTTTATTCACACACAGTCAAAGGGCAGACAACTTCATCACACTGCACAATGTAAACAGCTGGGAAGTTTATTCACACACAGTCAAAGGGCAGACAACTTCATCACACTGCACAATGTTAACAGCTGGGAAGTTTATTCACACACAGTCAAGGGCAGACAACTTCATCACACTGCACAATGTTAACAGCTGGGAAGTTTATTCACACACAGTCAAGGGGCAGACAACTTCATCACACTGCACAATGTTAACAGCTGGGAAGTTTATTCACACACAGTCAAGGGGCAGACAACTTCATCACACTGCACAATGTTAACAGCTGGGAAGTTTATTCACACACAGTCAAGGGGCAGACAACTTCATCACACTGCACAATGTTAACAGCTGGGAAGTTTATTCACACACAGTCAAGGGGCAGACAACTTCATCACACTGCACAATGTTAACAGCTGGGAAGTTTATTCACACACAGTCAAGGGGCAGACAACTTCATCACACTGCACAATGTTAACAGCTGGGAAGTTTATTCACACACAGTCAAAGGGCAGACAACTTCATCACACTGCACAATGTAAACAGCTGGGAAGTTTATTCACACACAGTCAAAGGGCAGACAACTTCATCAGACTGCACAATGTTAACAGCTGGGAAGTTTATTCACACACAGTCAAAGGGCAGACAACTTCATCAGACTGCACAATGTTAACAGCTGGGAAGTTTATTCACACACAGTCAAAGGGCAGACAACTTCATCACACTGCACAATGTTAACAGCTGGGAAGTTTATTCACACACAGTCAAAGGGTAGACAACTTTATCACACTACACAATGTTAACAGCTGGGAAGTTTATTCACACACACAAAGGGTAGACAACTTCATCACACTGCACAATGTAAACAGCTGGGAAGTTTATTCACACACAAAGGGCAGACAACTTCATCACACTGCACAATGTAAACAGCTGGGAAGTTTATTCACACACAGTCAAAGAGCAGACAACTTCATCACACTACACAATGTAAACAGCTGGAAGTTTATTCACACACAGTCAAAGAGCAGACAACTTCATCACACTACACAATGTAAACAGCTGGGAAGTTTATTCATACACAGTCAAAGGGCAGACAACTTCATCACACTGCACAATGTAAACAGCTGGGAAGTTTATTCACACACAGTCAAAGGGCAGACAACTTCATCACACTGCATAATGTAAGCAGCTGGGAAGTTTATTCATACACAGTCAAAGGGCAGACAACTTCATCAGACTGCACAATGTAAACAGCTGGGAAGTTTATTCACACACAGTCAAAGGGCAGACAACTTCATCACACTGCACAATGTAAACAGCTGGGAAGTATATTCACACACAATCAAAGGGCAGACAACTTCATCACACTGCACAATGTAAACAGCTGGGAAGTTTATTCACACAGTCAAAGGGCAGACAACTTCATCACACTGCACAATGTAAACAGCTGGGAAGTTTATTCACACACAGTCAAAGGGCAGACAACTTCATCACACTGCACAATGTAAACAGCTGGGAAGTTTTATTCACACACAGTCAAAGGGCAGACAACTTCATCACACTGCACAATGTAAACAGCTGGGAAGTTTATTCACACACAGTCAAGGGGCAGACAACTTCATCACACTGCACAATGTAAACAGCTGGGAAGTTTATTCACACACAGTCAAAGGGCAGACAACTTCATCACACTGCACAATGTAAACAGCTGGGAAGTTTATTCACACACAGTCAAGGGGCAGACAACTTCATCACACCTGAATGTAAAAGTAACAATTTACATTCCTTCGCCCTTTCACAGGATTTGATATTCTGTCCAAAGCGCCATAACCCAAGGAAGGAAGAATGTGAGTCTTTTGTCTGGTGAGATGACCGTTCCCAGATATTTAAACTTATCAACTTCTCTTGTATAAGAAGGGAACATATTTTTCAAGTGGCTTGATCATATTTTTTTTTTACCCACTCAAACTGAAACGATGTTGGTGAAAATGTGACACATTTCAAAATATCGCTCCTGGCAACGAAAACTGATGGTGCAAAAATGTCATGTCTGTCATTTCAACCGCAGACAGAAAACAAAATGGAGATAAAATCTTTGAATGGCCACACAGGGGAGGAAATAACTGTAACAATGAATGACCATAAAGGGGAGGGAATGACAATGCTGAGTCACACCCCCTGCCGACTCTCCAGTCTGTGGAGACATAAAGCGTAAGGCTCATGAATAATGATACAGTTTCAGGACCTGTTAATGCCTTGGAAGACTTGTTGCTTGGCGACCCCTGAGCTCTGAAAAGAAATGTTGCTTCATTTCCGAGTCGGAATGAAATTTGGGCGGGAGCATGGGAGGTGCAGGGGTGGTGGTGGTGGTGGTGGTGAGGGGAGATGATCGAGACGAGACAGAGAATGTGAAGAAGAGGGAGAGAATTTCGGACAACGAGGTTGATGGAAGAAGTGATACCCCGAAAGAAAATCGCATGAAGTAATTACAGTCGAACATAAAACCAATTAAAAGACAACTTCAATTAAATTTAGCTTTGTTTTAAGCGTGGTGTTAGCCCTGATATGGATCAAGTAGTCGGTTGGGTGTAAGCAATAATAAACTTGATCCTGTTTTTTTAACAGGGTGTAACCCCTGATGTGGCTCTGGTAGTCGGCTGGGTTATAAGCAACATAATAATTATAATAATAATTATAATAAAATATTGTAAATATTGTAATTATTATTATTATTAAGCAATGAAAACTTGACCCTTTTTTTTTTTGAATGTAGTATTAGTTCTGATGTGGCTCTAATAGCCGGCTGGGCTACAAGCAATATGAACGTGAACCTGAAGCTAACTCTAACATGGCCAAAAGGAGCTGCCACGCGGGCCGTTTCGCCCGTACAGTTCAGGACAACCGTTTGAACCTGTGTGGATTTTTTTCAAACCTGTCAGCGTGGAACGGACAGCGTACAACACGATCCTTCTAGAACGGATGTGAGATAAAGGTGAAGGTCATTCCGAATGTTGCTGTTTTGCTCATCAGGTGTCAGAAGTGAAGGCGAAGAAAGCGTATGACTGCTTCTCGTGATAAGTTTTTTGTTGTTGTTGTTGTAATTATTGCTGTGGCTGTTCCAAAGAACATCATTAGCTTGATACAACTCTTATCAAATACTTCGTCTGGAATCGGCAATTTTCACGACTTTGCTAGAAGACGCCATTTGCAGAATGGGTGTTGGCTCAGTGCTGAGCGTTGATTGGCTGGAGGATGCCAACCGTCCGTTTGGAATCGATCACAGTCTAATTCGTGAACAAACAACGTGGTCTTATTTTTCCATTCAGACAGACTGTGACTTTCAGAAAGAATATCTCTGTCTCTGTGTCTCAGTCTGTCTCTCTTCCTCTCTCTCTCTCTTTCTTTCTCTCTCTTCCTCTCTCTCTCTCTCTCTTCCTCTCTCTCTCTCTCTCTTCCTCTCTCTCTCTCTCTCTTCCTCTCTCTCTCTCTCTCTTCCTCTCTCTCTCTTTCTTTCTCTCTCTATCGCACCCCCTCTCTCTCTCATAATCTATCTTGCTGGCGTTATACAAAAACGGAAACATTGATGCCACTAATAACTAAAGAGGTATATCCTCGTCTGATATTAGCAGCAAATTATATAATTCTGTCATTGATAGCAGGTTACAAGAGTGGATAGGGCTGAACAGGTGAACTATTCCACAGCAGATCATATATTTACATTGTTAGCAGCTATTCACAAACAATTTGCATTAAATCGCAAGCTATATGAAGCGTTGATTAACTTTGAAAAGGCATTTGATTCCATCTCAAGAAATGTATAATGGCCAATACTCAGAACAAAAGGGATAAGGGTTAGTTATTTCGCTGTATTAAGAGTATGTATGAAGAAGTGATGGTGATGGTGGACTCAAAGTAATGCATCACTTATGCTGCAAGATATGGAAGACTTGTCAGTGGCCTACAGACTGGAAGCTCCAAGAATTTGTCATGTTACATAAGAGTGGAAATGTCAAAGACTGCAACAATTATAGAACAATTGCACTGATCAGTCATGCCAGTAAAATACTGCTGATAATAATTTTAAACAGGTTAAAGCCAAAAGTAGAGGAAGAGCTATCCGACTGTCAGGCAGGCTATAGGAAAAACAGGGGAACAATAGATATGCTGTTTGTACTCCAGATATTGATAGAAAAGATTAGAAACACAGACCAAAGATGTTCATCGTTTTCATTGACTACAGCAAAGCATTTGATAGCGTGATTCACCAAAGTCTTTTCCACTTCATGATCAAAATGGGTTTTCCAAGACATCTGGTTTCCCTCATAGCTTCATTATATAATGATCAAAAAGCAACAATCAGATGGAATAATCAAAACTGCAAATTTTTTAACATCACTAAAGGGGTAAGGCAAGGTTGCATCCTGTCTCCACATCTCTTCAGCATATACACTGAACATATCATGAGAGAAGCAGACATAGAAGACATGGGAGTAAATATTGGTGGTAGAAACCTGTCAAATTTACGCTACGCAGATGACACAGGATTACTGGCAGACAACATTACAGGCTCTAGGAGGATCCTGTACAGGGTAGACCGGGTTGGAAAGGCAGCTGGGCTGGACTTAAATTCAAAGAAGACAAAGGTTATGCATGTTGCAGGCAAATATAACACTAGACAGGACCAGATCATGCTAAACCAAGTCCCTCTAGAAAATGTCAAGGACTTTAGATATTTAGGTTCAGTCAAGACACACGATGGAACATGCTCAAAAGACATAAAGATGAGAATTGGAATGGCCAAGAACAGTATGGTTCAATTGAACAATATTTGGAAAGACCACAGCATAACAGCAGACCTTAAGATAAAACTCTTAAAATGTCTTGTCTGGCCAGTGATGTTATACGGCTGCGAGGCATGGACAATGAAGAAAGAGGATGAAAGACGAGTGGAAGCAGCAGAGCTGTGGTTTTACCGAAGACTGCTGAGGGTCAAATGGACGGATAGGCGCTCAAATGAAAGCATACTGAATGAGTTGGGTACTACACGCAAGCTTCTAGTACTCATACAACGGAGGAAACTGAAATATGTTGGACACGCAATCCGTAATGAGAGAACAGACTTGATGTCCACTGTCCTCCAGGGTAAAGTGGAAGGAAAGAGAAACAGAGGACGGCCACCTGCATCACTTGCTAGAAACATCACAAACATCAGTGGCAAGAAACTCCAGGAGGTGGTCAGACTTAGCCAAGATCGAGAGTGCTGGAGGCAACTTGTGAGGACATCATGTGCAGCGGCCAACACTGTTCCCGGTGACGCCGACAGGTGAGACAGGTGAGATGAAGAAGTTAAGATTAGGATTAGAAATGGGGATAAATTTAATGATGGTATGTATAGTAGTCAGGGAGTGAAGCAAGGTGACGTATGCAGCCCTGCGTTGTTTTCTATTTTTATCAATGATTTGGCGTTAGATATAATCGATAATGGTAGACATTGTGTGAATTTTCCAGCAGATTTGGCACAAATAATTATCATGCTTTTTGCAGATGATATTGTTTTGCTCACTGAGACTGTAACAGGTCTACAAACTCGGTTGAACAACTTTACAGAGCAAGTAACAAACTTGAATTAAAGTTAAATATGCAGAAAAGTAAAGTAATGGTTTTTCGTGAACGGGGTCTCTTAGCAGGTTGTGAAAGATGGCACTATGGAAATGTTAGAATCTCTGTAGTAAACGCGTACAAATATCTCGGAATCTACTTACTACAAAACTGAGTTTTAGCTTTGCATGTCAGGATTTATTGACAAGAACAAAGAAAAGCTGTTTTGAGTATCTTAAGCAACATGTATAAATGTGAGTGCAGTTGTGTGGAAATTATTTGACTCACAAGTGCAACCAATAGTACAATATGGAGCAGAAATATGGGGACTTGAAAAAGAAAATGTCAGTAGAAAAAGTACATTTATTTGCTTTAAAAAGAGTTCTTAGCGTTAACTGGAGCACACCAAACGACATGCTTTATGGACAGTTTGGAGGATTCCCATTTTATGTAAACTTATTTGTTCGGTATATAAGATATTGTTTAAAGTTAACTTGCATGGATAATACAAGGCTACCTTTTAAAGCCTACAAATTGTTGTGTGACTTAGATTGTAGAGGTTAACATTCCTGGGCATCAAATGTACGCAAGTGTTTAAGTCAGTTTGGATTTGCCTTTGTTTGGGAAAATCAAGGAATAGAAAATATAGAAAGTTTTATGAGTTGTTTCAAGCAGAGAATTATAGACTGTAGATAGCAACACTGGAATGATCATATACAAACTTGTGACAGATTTTCTTCATACAGAAATTTAAAACATCCAACTGCATTGATCCGTACATTTTAATGTGCATAAATAGATTTATTAAGCAAGCACTGGCAAAATTTAGATGTGGTATCCCCACCATCTGTAAATTCTGTGCTAGAAATTTCCTCTTTTCTGTCACTTTTTCTTTCTGCCTTGTTCCTTTGCTTCCTGTCATTTCTACCTATCATTTTCTGCCTTGATGGTCCATTCACCTGTATGTGTTCGATAAAGTCTTACGTACTTTTTCTTAGGATTGATCATTAAGTACATGTATTAAGTGCATTTTTGGCTCTAGGGAAGTGAGACATGCGGAATCAATTTTAGGTAATTTATGCCTGTTTTTATAATTATATGTCTTGGTATCCTTATTATGCTTAAATTTGTGTGCAGGTGTCTTTTTTTAAATCATTTGTGCGATAAATTGGACGGAGTGGTCAACGCCAGGGGCATGTCCTCAGATTATGTGCGCTAATGCATTGATATGTGTACTTAATTTTCTTTTCTTTTTTTTTCCTGTTGAAGTTTTGTATGTTTTGAAGTGGTTATAGCCCTGATATGGCTCTATGCAGTCGACTGGGCTTTAAACAAAAATAATAGTAACAGTAAACAACAATAACAACAGCAGCTGTTTCAGATGATATGATATGCACCGTGTAAGAATGACATTGAGGATGAAGTCTATTTCGTTTTGATGTGTTCTGCTCTTTGTGACATAAGACAATATCTGATTCCACAGTGAGAGGCCTACTGTGTTTCCCACAAGAATAAAGTAAAGTCAACTTCTGTTGACAAAAAATGAACAAGTATCGAGAAATTTAGCATTATTTTGTACAAATCTCTCAAAAAGGAAAAAAAAAAGACATTTCATAGGTATCCATATATTTGTGCACTTATATGTTTGTGTCTTAGTTGTACGTTGTTGTGTGTGAATGTGTGGTTGTTCTGATAAGTACTGTACGTTGTTGTGTGTGAATGTGTGGTTGTTCTGATAAGTACTGTACGTTGTTGTGTGTGAATGTGTGGTTGTTCTGATAAGTACTGTACGTTGTTGTGTGTGAATGTGTGGTTGTTCTGATAAGTACTGTACGTTGTTGTGTGTGAATGTGTGGTTGTTCTGATAAGTACTGTACGTTGTTGTGTGTGAATGTGTGGTTGTTCTGATAAGTACTGTACGTTGTTGTGTGTGAATGTGTGGTTGTTCTGATAAGTACTGTACGTTGTTGTGTGTGAATGTGTGGTTGTTCTGATAAGTACTGTACGTTGTTGTGTGTGAATGTGTGGTTGTTCTGATAAGTACTGTACGTTGTTGTGTGTGAATGTGTGGTTGTTCTGATAAGTACTGTACGTTGTTGTGTGTGAATGTGTGGTTGTTCTGATAAGTACTGTACGTTGTTGTGTGTGAATGTGTGGTTGTTCTGATAAGTACTGTACGTTGTTGTGTGTGAATGTGTGGTTGTTCTGATAAATACTGTACGTTGTTGTGTGTGAATGTGTGGTTGTTCTGATAAGTACTGTACGTTGTTGTGTGTGAATGTGTGGTTGTTCTGATAAGCACTGTACGTTGTTGTGTGTGAATGTGTGGTTGTTCTGATAAGTACTGTACGTTGTTGTGTGTGAATGTGTGGTTGTTCTGATAAGTACTGTACGTTGTTGTGTGTGAATGTGTGGTTGTTCTGATAAGTACTGTACGTTGTTGTGTGTGAATGTGTGGTTGTTCTGATAAGTACTGTACGTTGTTGTGTGTGAATGTGTGGTTGTTCTGATAAGTACTGTACGTTGTTGTGTGTGAATGTGTGGTTGTTCTGATAAGTACTGTACGTTGTTGTGTGTGAATGTGTGGTTGTTCTGATAAGTACTGTACGTTGTTGTGTGTGAATGTGTGGTTGTTCTGATAAGTACTGTACGTTGTTGTGTGTGAATGTGTGGTTGTTCTGATAAGTACTGTACGTTGTTGTGTGTGAATGTGTGGTTGTTCTGATAAGTACTGTACGTTGTTGTGTGTGAATGTGTGGTTGTTCTGATAAGTACTGTACGTTGTTGTGTGTGAATGTGTGGTTGTTCTGATAAGTACTGTACGTTGTTGTGTGTGAATGTGTGGTTGTTCTGATAAGTACTGTACGTTGTTGTGTGTGAATGTGTGGTTGTTCTGATAAGTACTGTACGTTGTTGTGTGTGAATGTGTGGTTGTTCTGATAAGTACTGTACGTTGTTGTGTGTGAATGTGTGGTTGTTCTGATAAGTACTGTACGTTGTTGTGTGTGAATGTGTGGTTGTTCTGATAAGTACTGTACGTTGTTGTGTGTGAATGTGTGGTTGTTCTGATAAGTACTGTACGTTGTTGTGTGAATGTGTGGTTGTTCTGATAAGTACTGTACGTTGTTGTGTGTGAATGTGTGGTTGTTCTGATAAGTACTGTACGTTGTTGTGTGTGAATGTGTGGTTGTTCTGATAAGTACTGTACGTTGTTGTGTGTGAATGTGTGGTTGTTCTGATAAGTACTGTACGTTGTTGTGTGTGAATGTGTGGTTGTTCTGATAAGTACTGTACGTTGTTGTGTGTGAATGTGTGGTTGTTCTGTATAAGTACTGTACGTTGTTGTGTGTGAATGTGTGGTTGTTCTGATAAGTACTGTACGTTGTTGTGTGTGAATGTGTGGTTGTTCTGATAATACTGTACGTTGTTGTGTGTGAATGTGTGGTTGTTCTGATAAGTACTGTACGTTGTTGTGTGTGAATGTGTGGTTGTTCTGATAAGTACTGTACGTTGTTGTGTGTGAATGTGTGGTTGTTCTGATAAGTACTGTACGTTGTTGTGTGTGAATGTGTGGTTGTTCTGATAAGTACTGTACGTTGTGTGTGTGAATGTGTGGTTGTTCTGATAAGCACTGTACGTTTGTGTGTGTGAATGTGTGGTTGTTCTGATAAGTACTGTACGTTGTTGTGTTGAATGTGTGGTTTGTTCTGATAAGCACTGTACGTTGTTGTGTGTGAAGTGTGGTTGTTCTGATAAGTACTGTACGTTGTTGTGTGTGAATGTGTGGTTGTTCTGATAAGTACTGTACGTTGTTGTGTGTGAATGTGTGGTTGTTCTGATAATACTGTACGTTGTTGTGTGTGAATGTGTGGTTGTTCTGATAAGTACTGTACGTTGTTGTGTGTGAATGTGTGGTTGTTCTGATAAGTACTGTACGTTGTTGTGTGTGAATGTGTGGTTGTTCTGATAAGTACTGTACGTTGTTGTGTGTGAATGTGTGGTTGTTCGATAAGTACTGTACGTTGTTGTGGTGAATGTGTGGTTGTTCTGATAAGTACTGTACGTTGTTGTGTGTGAATGTGTGGTTGTTCTGATAAGTACTGTACGTTGTTGTGTGTGAATGTGTGGTTGTTCTGATAAGTACTGTACGTTGTTGTGTGTGAATGTGTGGTTGTTCTGATAAGTACTGTACGTTGTTGTGTGTGAATGTGTGGTTGTTCT
The DNA here is from genome assembly GCA_030674185.1 of Monoplex corrugatus. Taxonomy (NCBI): domain Eukaryota; kingdom Metazoa; phylum Mollusca; class Gastropoda; order Littorinimorpha; family Ranellidae; genus Monoplex; species Monoplex corrugatus. Next base: position 1,175,883 of record JAPXFY010000026.1, read on the forward strand.
GATAAGTACTGTACGTTGTTGTGTGTGAATGTGTGGTTGTTCTGATAAGTACTGTACGTTTTTGTGTGTGAATGTGGTTGTTCTGATAAGTACTGTACGATGTTGTGAGTGAATGTGTGGTTGTTCTGATAAGTATGTACGTTGTTGTGTGTGAATGTGTGGTTGTTCTGATAAGTACTGTACGTTGTTGTGTGTGAATGTGTGGTTGTTCTGATAAGTACACTGTAGGGTTGTTCAAAGAGTGTGTGTGAATGTGTGGTTGTTCTGATAAGTACTGTACGTTGTTGTGTGTGAATGTGTGGTTGTTCTGATAAGTACTGTACGTTGTTGTGTGTGAATGTGTGGTTGTTCTGATAAGTACTGTACGTTGTTGTGTGTGAATGTGTGGTTGTTCTGATAAGTACTGTACGTTGTTGTGTGTGAATGTGTGGTTGTTCTGATAAGTACTGTACGTTGTTGTGTGTGAATGTGTGGTTGTTCTGATAAGTACTGTACGTTGTTGTGTGTGAATGTGTGGTTGTTCTGATAAGTACTGTACGTTGTTGTGTGTGAATGTGTGGTTGTTCTGATAAGTACTGTACGTTGTTGTGTGTGAATGTGTGGTTGTTCTGATAAATACTGTACGTTGTTGTGTGTGAATGTGTGGTTGTTCTGATAAGTACTGTACGTTGTTGTGTGTGAATGTATGGTTGTTCTGATAAGTACTGTACGTTGTTGTGTGTGAATGTGTGGTTGTTCTGATAAGTACTGTACGTTGTTGTGTGTGAATGTGTGGTTGTTCTGATAAGTACTGTACGTTGTTGTGTGTGAATGTGTGGTTGTTCTGATAAGTACTGTACGTTGTTGTGTGTGAATGTGTGGTTGTTCTGATAAGTACTGTACGTTGTTGTGTGTGAATGTGTGGTTGTTCTGATAAGTACTGTACGTTGTTGTGTGTGAATGTGTGGTTGTTCTGATAAGTACTGTACGTTGTTGTGTGTGAATGTGTGGTTGTTCTGATAAGTACTGTACGTTGTTGTGTGTGAATGTGTGGTTGTTCTGATAAGTACTGTACGTTGTTGTGTGTGAATGTTGGTTGTTCTGATAAGTACTGTACGTTGTTGTGTGTGAATGTGTGGTTGTTCTGATAAGTACTGTACGTTGTTGTGTGTGAATGTGTGGTTGTTCTGATAAGTACTGTACGTTGTTGTGTGTGAATGTGTGGTTGTTCTGATAAGTACTGTACGTTGTTGTGTGTGAATGTGTGGTTGTTCTGATAAGTACTGTACGTTGTTGTGTGTGAATGTGTGGTTGTTCTGATAAGTACTGTACGTTGTTGTGTGTGAATGTGTGGTTGTTCTGATAAGTACTGTACGTTGTTGTGTGTGAATGTGTGGTTGTTCTGATAAGTACTGTACGTTGTTGTGTGTGAATGTGTGGTTGTTCTGATAAGTACTGTACGTTGTTGTGTGTGAATGTGTGGTTGTTCTGATAAGTACTGTACGTTGTTGTGTGTGAATGTGTGGTTGTTCTGATAAGTACTGTACGTTGTTGTGTGTGAATGTGTGGTTGTTCTGATAAGTACTGTACGTTGTTGTGTGTGAATGTGTGGTTGTTCTGATAAGTACTGTACGTTGTTGTGTGTGAATGTGTGGTTGTTCTGATAAGTACTGTACGTTGTTGTGTGTGAATGTGTGGTTGTTCTGATAAGTACTGTACGTTGTTGTGTGTGAATGTGTGGTTGTTCTGATAAGTACTGTACGTTGTTGTGTGTGAATGTGTGGTTGTTCTGATAAGTACTGTACGTTGTTGTGTGTGAATGTGTGGTTGTTCTGATAAGTACTGTACGTTGTTGTGTGTGAATGTGTGGTTGTTCTGATAAGTACTGTACGTTGTTGTGTGTGAATGTGTGGTTGTTCTGATAATACTGTACGTTGTTGTGTGTGAATGTGTGGTTGTTCTGATAAATACTGTACGTTGTTGTGTGTGAATGTGTGGTTGTTCTGATAAGTACTGTACGTTGTTGTGTGTGAATGTGTGGTTGTTCTGATAAGTACTGTACGTTGTTGTGTGTGAATGTGTGGTTGTTCTGATAAGTACTGTACGTTGTTGTGTGTGAATGTGTGGTTGTTCTGATAAGTACTGTACGTTGTTGTGTGTGAATGTGTGGTTGTTCTGATAAGTACTGTACGTTGTTGTGTGTGAATGTGTGGTTTTCTGATAAGTACTGTACGTTGTTGTGTGTGAATGTGTGGTTGTTCTGATAAGTACTGTACGTTGTTGTGTGTGAATGTGTGGTTGTTCTGATAAGTACTGTACGTTGTTGTGTGTGAATGTGTGGTTGTTCTGATAAGTACTGTACGTTGTTGTGTGTGAATGTGTGGTTGTTCTGATAAGTACTGTACGTTGTTGTGTGTGAATGTGTGGTTGTTCTGATAAGTACTGTACGTTGTTGTGTGTGAATGTGTGGTTGTTCTGATAAGTACTGTACGTTGTTGTGTGTGAATGTGTGGTTGTTCTGATAAGTACTGTACGTTGTTGTGTGTGAATGTGTGGTTGTTCTGATAAGTACTGTACGTTGTTGTGTGTGAATGTGTGGTTGTTCTGATAATACTGTACGTTGTTGTGTGTGAATGTGTGGTTGTTCTGATAATACTGTACGTTGTTGTGTGTGAATGTAGTGGTTGTTCTGATAAGTACTGTACGTTGTTGTGTGTGAATGTGTGGTTGTTCTGATAAGTACTGTACGTTGTTGTGTGTGAATGTGTGGTTGTTCTGATAAGTACTGTACGTTGTTGTGTGTGAATGTGTGGTTGTTCTGATAAGTACTGTACGTTGTTGTGTGTGAATGTGTGGTTGTTCTGATAAGTACTGTACGTTGTTGTGTGTGAATGTGTGGTTGTTCTGATAAGTACTGTACGTTGTTGTGTGTGAATGTGTGGTTGTTCTGATAAGTACTGTACGTTGTTGTGTGTGAATGTGTGGTTGTTCTGATAAGTACTGTACGTTTGTTGTGTGTGAATGTGTGGTTGTTCTGATAAGTACTGTACGTTGTTGTGTGTGAATGTGTGGTTGTTCTGATAAGTACTGTACGTTGTTGTGTGTGAATGTGTGGTTGTTCTGATAAGTACTGTACGTTGTTGTGTGTGAATGTGTGGTTGTTCTGATAAGTACTGTACGTTGTTGTGTGTGAATGTGTGGTTGTTCTGATAAGTACTGTACGTTGTTGTGTGTGAATGTGTGGTTGTTCTGATAAGTACTGTACGTTGTTGTGTGTGAATGTGTGGTTGTTCTGATAAGTACTGTACGTTGTTGTGTGTGAATGTGTGGTTGTTCTGATAAGTACTGTACGTTGTTGTGTGTGAATGTGTGGTTGTTCTGATAAGTACTGTACGTTGTTGTGTGTGAATGTGTGGTTGTTCTGATAAGTACTGTACGTTGTTGTGTGTGAATGTGTGGTTGTTCTGATAAGTACTGTACGTTGTTGTGTGTGAATGTGTGGTTGTTCTGATAAGTACTGTACGTTGTTGTGTGTGAATGTGTGGTTGTTCTGATAAGTACTGTACGTTGTTGTGTGTGAATGTGTGGTTGTTCTGATAAGTACTGTACGTTGTTGTGTGTGAATGTGTGGTTGTTCTGATAAGTACTGTACGTTGTTGTGTGTGAATGTGTGGTTGTTCTGATAAGTACTGTACGTTGTTGTGTGTGAATGTGTGGTTGTTCTGATAAGTACTGTACGTTGTTGTGTGTGAATGTGTGGTTGTTCTGATAAGTACTGTACGTTGTTGTGTGTGAATGTGTGGTTGTTCTGATAAGTACTGTACGTTGTTGTGTGTGAATGTGTGGTTGTTCTGATAAATACTGTACGTTGTTGTGTGTGAATGTGTGGTTGTTCTGATAAGTACTGTACGTTGTTGTGTGTGAATGTGTGGTTGTTCTGATAATACTGTACGTTGTTGTGTGTGAATGTGTGGTTGTTCTGATAAATACTGTACGTTGTTGTGTGTGAATGTGTGGTTGTTCTGATAAATACTGTACGTTGTTGTGTGTGAATGTGTGGTTGTTCTGATAAGTACTGTACGTTGTTGTGTGTGAATGTGTGGTTGTTCTGATAAGTACTGTACTGTTTGTAATGTTGTCTGTAGTGTAATTTGTGTGTGTGTTGTTTCTGATAAGTACTGTCTACCAAATTGTGTCAAACTTCTGTTGAATTTTGTTTTTATTTCACTCCTCTTCGTGAGGGGCAATGGCTTGAACGATTAAACCATCTGAAGTCTCTCTCTCTCTCTCTCTCTCTCTCTGTGTCTCTTTCTCTCTCTGTGTCTCTTTCTCTCTCTCTCTCTCTCTCTCTCTCTCTCTCTCTCTCTCTCTCACAATTTTAATGATGTAATTATATACTATTGCATTACGAAGAAGCAGTGTGGTGTATACCATGTGACGAGCCACTGAGCATCAGCCACCTTCTTATTGAATTCTTTGACTTTCTCCATACGAGACATAAGTTGTATGTGGCGGACTCATTACAGCCTCTTCAGAGATGTTCTTCCGGATGCAATTTTCATGTTTTTATAAGAGATCAATAGGTTTCATTTGATGTGATTGTACGTACGGAAAATTTTTTTAAATGCATTTTAGACTGGCAAGGAGAATGGCGAGCTTGGTGTTTAACTGTTGTCTTTTTTCTTAATTAAACTTCGGTGTCGTTTTTAACATGGTGTTAGTCCTGATATAGCTTTAGCAGTCGGCTGGGCTATAAGCAATATGAACCTGAAACTGTTTATAAAGTGTGTTTGCCATGATATGGTTTCAGTAGTCGGCTGGGCCATGACATGAACTTGACCGTTGTATCACACATGGCTTGATAGGACGTCAGTCGTGTGGACTGCTATGGGGACATAACTACTATTACTACTATTACTACTATTACTGCTGCTGTTGCTACTGCTTCTACTACTACTACCTATAACTTCTCCTCCTCTTCCTCCTCCTCCTCCTCCTCCTACTACTACTACTGCTTACACCAATTATGTATGTATGTATATATATATATTTTATATATATATATATATATATACATATATATATATAACCTTGACATATGACCTACCTGTGCAGTAGTAATGACTTCTCTTGAACTGTACACTCGAGCTACGGTGTGCTGTGGTCACGTTCTACACTGTAGTCACACAGAGTGACAGTTATGTTACAACACTGTAGTCACACACAGTGACAGTTATGTTACAACACTGTAGTCACACAGAGTGACAGTTATGTTACAACACTGTAGGTAGTCACACAGAGTGACAGTTATGTTACAACACTGTAGTCACACACAGTGACAGTTATGTTACAACACTGTAGTCACACACAGTGACAGTTATGTTACAACACTGTAGTCACACACAGTGACAGTTATGTTACAGCACTGTAGGTAGTCACACAGAGTGACAGTTATGTTACAACACTGTAGTCACACAGAGTGACAGTTATGTTACAACACTGTAGGTAGTCACACACAGTGACAGTTATGTTACAACACTGTAGTAGTCACACAGAGTGACAGTTATGTTACAACACTGTAGTCACACACAGTGACAGTTATGTTACACACTGTAGGTAGTCACACAAGTGACAGTTATGTTACAAACTGTAGTATCACACAGAGTGACAGTTATGTTACAACACTGAGGTAGTCACACACAGTGACAGTTATGTTACAGCACTGTAGTCACACATCAGTGACAGTTTATGTTACAACACTTGTAGTCACACAGAGTGACAGTTATGTTACAACACTGTAGGTAGTCACACAGAGTGACAGTTATGTTACAACACTGTAGTTCACACACAGTGACAGTTATGTTACACACTGTATGTCACACACAGTGACAGTTATGTTAACACACTGTAGGTAGTCACACAAGTGACAGTTATGTTACAACACTGTAGTCACACAGAGTGACAGTTATGTTACAACACTGTAGGTAGTCACACACAGTGACAGTTATGTTACAACACATGTAGTCACACAAGTGACAGTTATGTTACAACACTGTTAGTCACACACAGTGACAGTTATGTTACAGCACTGAGGTAGTCACACAGAGTGACAGTTATGTTACAACACTGTAGTCACACAGAGTGACAGTTATGTTACAACACTGTAGGTAGTCACACACAGTGACAGTTATGTTACAACACTGTAGTCACACAGAGTGACAGTTATGTTACAGCACTGTAAGTAGTCACACAAGTGACAGTTATGTTACAACACTGTAGGTAGTCACACAAGTGACAGTTATGTTACAACACTGTTAGTCACACAGAGTGACAGTTATGTTACAACACTGTAGGTAGTCACACAGAGTGACAGTTATGTTACAACACTGTAGGTAGTCACACACAGTGACAGTTATGTTACAACACTGTAGGTAGTCCACAGAGAGTGACAGTTATGTTACAACACATGTAGTCACACAGAGTGACAGTTATGTTACAACACTGTAGGTAGTCACACAGAGTGACAGTTATGTTACAACACTGTAGGTAGTCACACAGAGTGACAGTTATGTTACAACACTGTAGTAGTCACACACAGTGACAGTTATGTTACAACACTGTAGGTAGTCACACAGAGTGACAGTTATGTTACAACACTGTAGGTAGTCACACAGAGTGACAGTTATGTTACAACACTGTAGTAGTCACACACAGTGACAGTTATGTTACAACACTGTAGTCACACAGAGTGAGTTATGTTACAACACTGTAGGTAGTCACACAGAGTGACAGTTATGTTACAACACTGTAGGTAGTCACACAGAGTGACAGTTATGTTACAAACACTGTAGTGCACACAGAGTGACAGTTATGTTACAACACTGTAGTCACACACAGTGACAGTTATGTTACAACACTGTAGGTAGTCACACACAGTGACAGTTATGTTACAACAACTGTAGGTAGTCACACAGAGTGACAGTTATGTTACAACACTGTAGTCACACAGAGTGACAGTTATGTTACAACACTGTGTAGTCACACACAGTGACAGTTATGTTACACACTGTAGGTAGTCACACACAGTGACAGTTATGTTACAACACTGTAGTCACACAGAGTGACAGTTATGTTACAACACTGTAGGTAGTCACACACAGTGACAGTTATGTTACAACACTGTAGTCACACACAGTGACAGTTATGTTACAACACTGTAGTAGTCACACAGAGTGACAGTTATGTTACAACACTGTATAGTCACACACAGTGACAGTTATGTTACAACACTGTAGGTAGTCACACACAGTGACAGTTATGTTACAACACTGTAGTAGTCACACAGAGTGACAGTTATGTTACAACACTGTAGTCACACACAGTGACAGTTATGTTACAACACTGTAGGTAGTCACACACAGTGACAGTTATGTTACAACACTGTAGGTAGTCACACAGAGTGACAGTTATGTTACAACACTGTAGTCCACACAGAGTGACAGTTATGTTACAACACTGTAGGTAGTCACACAGAGTGACAGTTATTTACAACACTGTAGGTAGTCACACACAGTGACAGTTATGTTACAACACTGTAGTCACACAGAGTGACAGTTATGTTACAACACTGTAGGTAGTCACACACAAGTGACAGTTATGTTACAACACTGTAGGTAGTCACACAGAGTGACAGTTATGTTACAACACTGTAGTCACACACAGTGACAGTTATTTACAACACTGTAGGTAGTCACACATAGTGACAGTTATGTTACAACACTGTAGGTAGTCACACAGAGTGACAGTTATGTTACAACACTGTAGTCACACAGAGTGACAGTTATGTTACAACACTGTAGTCACACAGAGTGACAGTTATGTTACAACACTGTAGTCACACATAGTGACAGTTATGTTACAACACTGTAGGTAGTCACACAGAGTGACAGTTATGTTACAACACTGTAGGTAGTCACACAGAGTGACAGTTATGTTACAACACTGTAGTCACACAGAGTGACAGTTATGTTACAACACTGTAGTCACACAGAGTGACAGTTATGTTACAACACTGTAGTCACACAGAGTGACAGTTATGTTACACACTGTAGGTAGTCACACAGAGTGACAGTTATGTTACAACACTGTAGTCACACAGTGACAGTTATGTTACAACACTGTAGTCACACAGAGTGACAGTTATGTTACAACACTGTGGGAGTCACACAGAGTGACAGTTATGTTACAACACTGTAGTCACACACAAGTGACAGTTATGTTACAACACTGTAGGTAGTCACACAGAGTGACAGTTATGTTACAACACTGTAGGTAGTCACACATAGTGACATGTATGTTACAACATGTAGGTAGTCACACACAGTGACAGTTATGTTACAACACTGTAGTCACACACAGTAGTGACAGTTATGTTACAACACTGTAGGTAGTCACACATAGTGACAGTTATGTTACAACACTGTAGGTAGTCACACAGAGTGACAGTTATGTTACAACACTGTAGTCACACAGAGTGACAGTTATGTTACAACACTGTAGTCACATAGAGTGACAGTTATGTTACAACACTGTAGTCACACACAGTGACAGTTATGTTACAACACTGTAGGTAGTCACACACACACACACTGACACATTTATAACGACACAATTTAGTTCTGACTTATTTTTTTTGCTAATTTTATCATTTTTTCTACTTCGAGACACATGTGAAAATGTTTGTTTTAACTGACATACGTTTTCACGGAATAAAGGTCAGTCGTTTTTAGAATTCACAATATGGAATATATTTGCCATTGTGGTGTTGGAAATACTCTTCATTTTTTCTTGAAAAATATATATATACAAAAATTATGCACCACACACAAATAGAACAAAACCACTCACTTTAAAAAAGAAGGCGAAGCAAGGAGATACAGCGCACTTGACAAGGGCCGGTGTGGCCGAAACGTTGTGCGTTTTAAAGTGAGTGGTATTGTTCTATTTGTGTGTGGTGCATAATTTTTGTATATATATTTTTCAAAAAAAAAATGAAGAGTAAAGGTCAGTCGGTTATCAGTGAATTTCGGACATTCCAACAGAAGAAGATAATCTCATCACCTACCTTCAGCACTTCATCGCATACCGTAGCACCTCGGGTGAGTTGTCTTCTCCTTGATACCTGCGTACTGTGACATGGGTTATGTCCCCTGTCGGCGTCTTTTATATTATTCGCTACGATGGGGATGGGAGATCGTAAAGTTTTAAATGGGCGTTAACTTGGCATGTGTGGTCTGTGTGTGTGTGTGTGTGTGTGTGTGTGTGTGTGTGTGTGTGTGTGTGTGTGTGTGTATGTGTGTGTGTATGTGTGCACGCACGCGCGCGTGCGCGTCTCTGTGTGTGTTTATTTCGTGTGTGTGTGTGTGTGTGTGTGTGTGTGTGTGTGTGTGTGTGTGTGTGTGTGTGTGTGTGAGTGTGTGTGTGTGTGTATGTGTGTGTGTGTGTGTGTGTGTGTGTGTGTGTGTGTGAGTGTGTGTGTGTGAGTGTGTGAGTGTGTGTGTGTGTGTGTGTGTCTGTGTGTGCGTTGTGTATGGTGTGTATGGTGTGTAGGGATAGGTGTGTTGTGTGTGTTGTGTGTGGTGTGTAGGATAGGTGTATTGTGTGTGGTGTGTAGGGATAGGTGTATTGTGTATGGTGTATAGGGATAGGTGTATTGTGTGTGGTGTATAGGGATAGGTGTGTTGTGCATGGTGTGTAGGGATAGGTGTACTGTGTGTGATGTGTAGGAGATAGGTGTGTTGTGTATGGTGTGTAGGGATAGGTGTATTGTGTGTGGTGTGTAGGGATAGGTGTGTTGTGTATGGTTTATAGGGATAGGTGTATTGTGTGGTGTGTAGGGATAGGTGTATTGTGTGTGATGTGTAGGGATAGGTGTGTTGTGTGTGTGGTGTGTGTGGTGTGTAGGGATAGGTGTGTTTGTGTGTGATGTGTAGGGATAGGTGTGTTGTGTATGGTGTGTGTGGTGTGTGTAGGGATAGGTGTATTGTGTGTGATGTGTAGGGATAGGTGTGTTGTGTGTGGTGTGTAGGGATAGGTGTGTTGTGTGTGATGTGTAGGGATAGGTGTGATGTGTGTGGTGTGTAGGGATAGGCGTATTGTGTGTGGTGTGTAGGGATAGGTGTATTGTGTGTGATGTGTAGGGATAGGTGTGTTGTGTGTAGTGTGTAGGGATAAGTGTATTGTGTGGTGTGTAGGGATAGGTGTATTGTGTGTGGTGTGTAGGGATGGGTGTGTTGTGTGTGGTGCGTAGGGATAGGTGTGTTGTGTGTAGTGTGTAGGGATAAGTGTATTGTGTGGTGTGTAGGGATAGGTGTGTGTGTGTGGTGTGTAGGGATAGGTGTGTTGTGTGTGGTGTGTAGGGATAGGTGTGGTGTGTGTGTTGTGTAGGGATAGGTGTGGTGTGTGTGGTGTTTAGGGATCGGTGTTGTTGTGTGTGGTGTATAGGAATAGGTGTGTTGTATGTCATGTGTAGGGATTGGTGTATTGTGTATGGTGTGCAGGGATAGGTGTATTGTGTGTGATGTGTAGGGATAGGTGTATTGTGTGTGGTGTATAGGGATAGGTGTGTTGTGCATGGTGTGTAGGGATAGGTGTATTGTGTGTGGTGTGTAGGGATAGGTGTATTGTGTATGGTGTATAGGGATAGGTGTACTGTGTGTGATGTGTAGGGATAGGTGTGTTGTGTGTGGTGTGTAGGAATAGGTGCATTGTGTATGGTGTGTGATGTGTGTAGTGTGGTAGGGATAGGTGTATGTGTGTGGTGTGTAGGGATAGGTGTTGTTGGGGTGGTGTGTAGGGATAGGTGTGTTGTGTGTGGTGTGTAGGGATAGGTGTGTTGTGTATGGTGTGTGTGGTGTGTAGGGATAGATGTGTTGTGTGTGGTGTGTAGGGATAGGTGTGTTGTGTGTGGTGTGTAGGGATAGGTGTGTTGTGTGTGATGTGTAGGGATAGGTGTGATGTGTGTGGTGTGTAGGGATAGGCGTATTGTGTGTGGTGTGTAGGGATAGGTGTATTGTGTGTGGTGTGTAGGGATAGGTGTATTGTGTGTGGTGTGTAGGGATAGGTGTGTTGTGTGTGGTGTGTTGGGATAGGTGTGTTGTGTGTGATGTGTAGGGATAGGTGTGTTGTGTGTAGTGTGTAGGGATAAGTGTATTGTGTGGTGTGTAGGGATAGGTGTATTGTGTGTGGTGTGTAGGGATGGTGTGTTGTGTGTGGTGTGTAGGGATAGGTGTGTTGTGTGTAGTGTGTAGGGATAAGTGTATTGTGTGGTGTGTAGGGATAGGTGTGGTGTGTAGGGATAGGTGTGTTGGTGTGGTGTAGGGATAGGTGTGTTGTGTGTGTTGTGGTAGGGATAGGTGTGGTGTGTGTGGTGTTTAGGGATAGGTGTGTTGTGTGTGGTGTATAGGGATAGGTGTGTTGTATGTCATGTGTAGGGATAGGTGTATTGTGTATGGTGTGTAGGGATAGGTGTATTGTGTGTGATGTGTAGGGATAGGTGTGTTGTGTGTGGTGTGTAGGGATAGATGTAGTGTGTAGGGATAGGTGTGTTGTGTGTGGTGTGTAGGGATAGGTATAGTGTGTAGGGATAGGTGTGTTGTGTGTGGTGTGTAGGGATAGGAGTAGTATAGTAAGGGGCCTCTCATCCCTCAAAGGATTAGGATTGCTCTTGCTCCTAGGTCAGTAGGTCATGAGGTCAGGTCAGTAGGTCACGATGTCATGTCAGTAGGTGACGAGATGCTGTCAGTAGGTCATGACGTCATGTCAGTATGTCACGAGGTCAGGTCACTAGGTCACGAGATCAGGTCACTAAGTCACGAGGTACTGATCTGTTGAATTGAGTAGGAAAAAAGCTACTTTAAAGTTGTTATAAGCAGAAAATCAATTAATAAAAAGGGTGTGATGTTTTTGTCTCTTAGTATTCTTCATGATGGATCAGCGCTTAGATTTGATTTTGTCGAGATTTTGCGCTATATAAATATTGTAATTATTATTATTATTATTATGGATCCACGCTGAAAACACCCCTTTACCTGCGTGATCGCAGGGCCTACAGGCAGCGGACAAACCGTTTGGGTGACGCGTGTTTTGAACCATGTACCAGAAATGATGACTTCCCTCCTCAGGAAGTTGCTTGGTGTTATGGAGAGTGGCAAGCGGGTTACAGTCAGCTGAAAGGCGTTACGTTTGTTGAAGGCTTGCCCAAAGTGGAGGAGTTGGACACAACGAAGCGGCGCCTGGTGATTTTGGATGATCTCATGAGTGAAGCTGATGATCGAGTGACTAAACTGTTTACCAAGGGAAGTCACCACAGAACCATTAGCGTCATGTTTATTGTGCAAAATTTGTTTGGTAAAAACAAGGAGCAGCGCACCATCAGTCTCAACAGCCACTACCTTGTTGTCTTCAATAATCCAAGAGACGCTTCGCAGATGACTCATCTGGCCAAACAAATGTATCCAGGAAAACTAAAATATGTCCAGGAAAGTTGTAAAGACGCAACATCACCCCCTCATGGTTATTTGCTGATCGATCTTCCACAGGAAAACTAAAATATGTCCAGGAAAGTTATAAAGACGCAACATCTCCCCCTCATGGTTATTTGCTGATCGATCTTCCACAGGACACGCTAGACCATCTTCGACTAAGAACCAGCATCTTTCCAACAGAGCATCAAGTAGTGTACTTGCAAAAGTAATAACCATGTCTGCCCGCATCAAGAGAAACTTACCCCTTTTGAAAGTCTTGTGTGGAGCTAAACCAGCTTCGATTAAGGCTGTGTTGAAAGGTGCCTCTCCAGACCTGATCAATGCCTTGTGTGAATGTTCTCTCAATATCTTAAAAGGCAATGTTGACCTGACACCAGCTCAGAAGAAACAGTTGTCAAGGTACAAACAGAGCCTGCGTGCCCTGGCCAGGAAAGAAACCTCTGTAAACGACGGAAGCAAATTTTGCAGAAAGGAGAGTTTGTAGGAGCTCTGCTAAAACCTGTATTGGGTGTCTTAGGTGGACTTTTGGGTTCTTTTGGACAGTAATGTGTCAGCATGGAGCACACAAAGAAAATGATTGTGGTGGATCCTCGGATGATGGATTCCTTGCAGAGTAAGGCCCCTCCTGTTCCTGATGCTGCGACTGAAAGTTTACGGGGTATGGATCAGCAGATGCGTGATGTGCTGGACAGAAATGAGATTAGATTTGATTTTATCAAGATTTTGCGCTATACAAATAAAATATTGTATTGTATTGTATTGTATAAATGACATGAAGTTAGAAGACAAAGCAAACCTGTATCAACAGACATTATGGTGGTACCTGAAGCGTTTTGGTCAGTATAAAGACAAACCATTCGGCACAGTGCAGGTCAGACCAGATGAGGGAACAAAGCAATCCTGTCAGGATCAGAGACCACAGCAACAGAGGACGGGAAATATGATCCGTCTGCAATTGAACAAGATGTGCTACAGAGTGTGCCCAAGACAATGAGAAGCAGAGCAGAGCGGTTGTTACAACGCATCAAGTCTCACCCTGATGTAACATGGAATCCACGTGGTGAAACTGAGTATCAGGGTCAACTCGTCAAGAACTCGAATCTCACGGATCTTGTCAACGATGTGTTGAGGAAGAGGCGAAACATAGCAGAACCTGTAGGGTGGAAAACCTTTGCTACAGCATTGCATCATCTGAATGTGCCTCAGGATTTGGTGGGGAACCCTGAACGATGGAAGTATATGCGTGAAAAGGGATTAGAAACATCACCTCCAGTACTGACCCCTCAGATTCACCCACACACTGTTACCTTGTCAGCTCTGAAGAGACGAAAAGAGGCAGAAGAAGAAGAAAGCCAGGATCGTGAATCCTCTTTTACCCAAAAGGAGACCCCAACAGCATGGAAAAAGGCCAAGACACACAAGTATAAGAGGAAACAGCAGAGAGCCCTTAAGCGCCTTATTTTAGATGACTGGGAATCTCTTTAATGTTTTATCATCATGAAACAACAAACCAAGCAGACGAGGAAGAAAAATGCAAAGCAAAACAAACTGCTGGGTCAGGCCTACTACACGACCAAACGTCCTAGTGCCTATGGAGGAGTAGGAGCCCTGCAACGCGCCACGAAACTGAAACAGTCGGAAGTGAAACAATGGCTCTCTTATCAAGATGCTTACACCCTACACAAACCTGTGTGTAGACATTTAATCGTCGACCTATTGTTGTGGGTGGAGTTGATCATCAGTGGCAGGCTGATCTGATTGATGTGCGGAGACTGAAAAAGGACAACGATAGCTACTCTTATTTGTTGACGGTCATTGATGTTTTCTCAAAGCAAGCCTGGGTCGTTCCACTGAAAAACAAAAGTGGGCCAACATTAGTGGCAGCTTTTCATGAAATCTTTGCAGAGGTCGCGAGCCTTTCAAACTACAGACAGATAAAGGAGCTGAATTTTTGAATAAAACTTTTCAAAAGTTTTTAAAGGAAGAAGGGTTGATTTTTTTGTGACCCAAAATGAGGATATCAAAGCTTCTATTGCAGAACGCTTTAACCGCACACTGAAAGAAAAGTTGTGGCGCTACTTCACAAAAAAGAACACACTGATGTATATGGAGGTGCTGTCTCATCTTGTGCACGCTTACAACCACAGCTACCATAGAAGTATCAAGAGAACTCCAGCTGAAGTCAACACCTCTAACCAAGAAGACGTCTGGCAAACAATGTACGGACAAACTTTGCAGCAGACTCGTATTACAAAGCCACTAAAAGCTGGTCCGTCAAACACCTTATGTGGGAAACAATAAAGTCTACGAAGACTACTACTGCTCTCAAGCAGGTCATGGTTTGCCTGTCTTTATCGGTGGAAGAAACGTCCGGGGCAGAGGACTGGGAAGTCTGCTTGGAGGCATCGGCCGCAGTCTGATCCCCCTTTTGAAAAGTGGTGGGAAAGCTTTACTGAAAGAAGGAGCACGGACAGGAATGCAGGTTGCCCATGATGTTTTGTCTGGACAAAGTGTAAAATCAGCTATGAAACAGACAGCCAAGCAGGCAGGGAAACGGCTGTTTCACCAAGTGACAGGAAGGTCAGCACCCCTGGTCAGCCTGCTAGAAAGCGTATAAAATCTTCTGCCTCTCGCAGGACCACTCAAAAGACATCTACCAGCAGGAGGCGACGTCAGCCAGCAGACATCTTTGGGTAGATCGAAGCATCATGGCCCTGTTCATCCCAAGTCTTGCGAGAGCGTGCACACAGGACTGGATTTATTTTCTGTGCCTCCAACACAAACAGCTGTAGAAGAGGGACAGTTTGTAGAGTATCACCCTTTGTCTTCTTTGTCTCCTGCTGCTCCCATTTGCTATCAGTGGAGCAACAACAGAGTACCTGGACTTGAGCAACACCTATCTGCACGTGCGAGCCAAAATCACCAAGGCAGATGGAACCAACCTGGATGCGGACACTGATTGGGCCCGGTCAACTACTGGCTACATAGCCTGTTTTCTGAAGTGGACATTTCCCTGAATGACACCCTGATCACTTCCAGTGAAAATACCTATCCTTTCCGTGCTTACTTGGAGGCTACTTTGAATTTTGGCAGAGAAGCAAAAAAGAGTCACCTCACATCGACCCTGTACTACAGAGACAGCAGGAACCACCTGGACGATACACAAGGGGAGGACAACTGGGGGCTGAGGGTGTGACGTCAGTTGACCTCCAGAAGCCATGAAGTAGATATGATGGGGAGGCTTCACACAGACATTATGCATCAGGAGCGTTACATGATCAAGGGAGTGGATGTGAAGATCAGACTTATTCCCTCAAAGAGTATCTTTTATCTGATGGCCCATGATGCTGCTGCTGGATACAAAAGTGTCATCACCACGCTCTTTGTTTGTTCGCAAAGTGAAGCTGAACCCAGCAGTAGCACTGGCTCACGAGAAAGCGCTGGAGAGGGGAACGGCCAAGTATCCACTAAAAAGGGTGGTGCAGAGAACTTTTCCGTTCCTACAGGAAATCTGGGAACTGTGCAAGACATTTTGATTTTAACTCAGACCCCCACCAAGCTGGTCATAGGACTTGTGAGCAGTGAAGCCTTTAACGGACACTACAACAGAAATCCCGTCAACTTTCAGACTTTTAAACCCCCACCAAGCTGTCATAGGACTTGTGAGCAGTGAAGCCTTTAACGGACTACTACAACAGAAATCCCGTCAACTTTCAGACTTTTAAACCCCCACCAAGCTGTCATAGGACTTGTGAGCAGTGAAGCCTTTAACGGACACTACAACAGAAATCCCTTCAACTTTCAGACTTTTAAACCCCCACCAAGCTGGGCATAGGACTTGTGAGCAGTGAAGCCTTTAACGGACACTACAACAGAAATCCGTCAACTTTCAGACTTTTAAACTCCACCAGTGGTCAAGACTTGTGAGCATGAAGCCTTTAACGGACACTATAACAGAAATCCCGTCAACTTTCAGACTTTAGACCCCACCAAGCTGGTCATAGGACTTGTGAGCAGTGAAGCCTTTAACGGACGCTATAACAGAAATCCCGTCAACTTTCAGACTTTTAAACCCCCACCAAGCTGGTCATAGGACTTGTGAGCAGTGAAGCCTTTAACGGACGTACAACAGAAATCCCTTCAACTTTCAGACTTTTAAACCCCCACCAAGCTGGTCATAGGACTTGTGAGCAGTGAAGCCTTTAACGGACGGTACAACAGAAATCCCGTCAACTTTCAGACTTTTAACTTGTCCTATCTAAGCCTGTATCTGGATGGAAAGCAGATCCCTGCCAAAGCGCTGACTCCTGACTTTGACCGTCATTTGTTTGTTCGGTCCTACACAGTCTCATGCTGGCCACAGGAGTGGTCAACAGAGACAACGGATCTTACATTGAATACAGGGATCTTACATTGAATACAGGGATTTTGCACTGGGATACGGATTATTTGCCTTTGATCTCAGCCCCAGTCTGCTAGATGGAGATCAGCAATCTGAGTTGGTGAAAAGTGGAGCTTGCGTCTGGAACTGAAGTTTTCACAAGCTCTGGCTCAACCTGTGCATGTGCTGGTGTATGGAGAACTGGTCAGCATGATTGAGATTGACCGCAGTCCTGACAGATTTCTCAACATGAACAACAGACAGATTGCCACCGTTTTGTTGAGAGACCATCGCGCACGACGCGTGTTTCGAGGAGTGTACCCAAGAAACAAACTCCCTCACCTGGTAAATACATGTACACGACAGCCCAGTGCCTTTGTCATCAACACAGACCAAGCCTCGGGTCCAGGAGAACACTGGGTAGCAGTCTGGTTTAACGGAAGAGGAAAAGCGGAATATTTTGATAGCTTTGGACTACCACTCCTCCATTCAGACATTGAGTCATTTATCTTAAGACACAGTCGAAATTATCTGTATAATCAACGGTTGTTGCAAGATTTGAGTAGTTCAATGTGTGGAGTCTAAGTTCTATATTTCATATTGATGAAAAGCCGTGGAGCACTCATGTCCAGGATTTTGTCTCCCTTTCACCCTCACAAACCGCGGACGAATGATCGAAAAGTGTGGTCAATGGCTCAGCAGTTAAAAGGACCTGAGTCATCACGTCGTCACACACAAAGGGACATCGTATGGACAAAAGCCATCTCGGAGAGTCCTGCACTGTCTTTAGAAGACACACTCAAAGAAGCTGAAGAACTTATCAGAAGTATAAGAACTCATTTGCAAAACGTGTTGATTGTGGTCTTCAGGACTGAACTAGACTTTCATGTGCATCAATGTATGACAGAAGAAAAAGTATTTTCTACTACCCGAACCAAAGAAGAAGCAGCAGCCTTAGCGAGTGGTTGCTGGGTTCTCTTGATCATGACAAACTGTTCAATCATTGGAATAGGTCGTTGCCACAGAACGTACCTGAATATTTATCGTGGTGGTGTATGAGAATTACAGTCTGGTCATGGACCAGAACCAAAACCTTTAAAGATCAAGTGGTGGATGATGTGGCTGATCCAATCATGCTCAACCGCCATCAAGAAACAAGATCTCTGATTGGTTCGTGTGAAACTCAGGTGTAAACTGGTGTGAACCACTTGTAACCAGAAGGAACTGGATGTGCATAGCCAGCGATGTGTATATATTATATATGACAAGACTGATGTAAGGACTACCAAGGCGTTTGTTATCTCCTTTTCACGCGCATAATCTAAGGGTTAATGATAACCGAGTGTGGTCGTTAGTCCAAGGTCTAAAATAGTTGGGGGGTTTTGATTGGTTGATAGGGGGCGGTATAAAAAGAAGGGTACATCTTCAGCTAGGTTTAGTTACACCATGGCCTCATCATCAAGAACGTTGTATCCGTTAAGGGGTTTAGTGTTCGCTACCGTCAAACTGTGGCGCGGTGTTGCGCGCATCTATATACGACACTATAAATTTCCAACAAACACCAAAGGCGGCCGTCTTGTCGTCTCCAGAAAATTACCTGCACTGAACCCAAAGCAGTTTGAAAGACTGATCAAGATGCGGGAGAAAATATTAGCTGATGTTAAAAAAACAAACAACCTGACGTCGTGAAGGAGAGTAATCCTCATTACCTTCAGCATCCAGTGGACAAGGTTACCGACAGCCAACGACAAAAAACAGAACCAGCGGAGCACCTGGTCACAACGGGAAAGCTGGAGGGAAAGAGGGCACCAGGTAGACCCAGGGAGAGAATGCTGGACGGACTTGCAGAGTGGCTGGGAACTACAATGACACGCTAGCGCGTGAACCATCTGGCAATTGCAACAATCTACAGTCTTGAAAATAACTTTTTTTCTTTTTTAACTTGGTGAAACAGCCGTTTCCCTGCCTGCTTGGTCT
>JAPXFY010000026.1:1197264-1207264 GCA_030674185.1 Monoplex corrugatus
CCACGCAGTAATTAAAACCGAGGTAAGCTGTAAAGGTTGAAAAAACAACTTGTATCTGCTTTCTTCTGCCATTCATAAAACTTACACGAACACGGTTATGTGTTTCAGATGTCAGCAGCATAAAAAGTACCACGACGAAACCCTTTGGGTGCGATTATCGCCCTTTGATGTTTTCAACAAAATTCAACAAGAACAGACATATAATAGAACAACACAAAGGAGTGCATGTTCACACGTGTTCAGTTTGTGACAAAGGTTTTAACACAATGCACGCGTGGGGCGCAGCACATGCAAACACACAAAACTTCTGGGAACGAACACAGTTTGACTTGTTCCTACTGCGGGAAAGTCTTTACTAACAAGCAAAACAAAACACGACACGTCAAAGAAAAACACACTCACAACTCTCTTCATCGCTGTCCTGTCTGTGACAAGATACTCACCAGAAAAGAATACTTGACAAGTCATCTCGAGACGCACATCAGAACGCCAGTGGGACAACCACCCAGCAAGAAGAGATCCATTATGTCTTCTTCTTCATCGTCGTCGTCTTCTTCCTCCCCAAACAAACGGAGATTGGTCAAAGACGAAAAAAGGGAAAAAGAGCTGTTGGATCATTTGCCCCCAAATGTTAAAGACATGTATGAGAAACACTGGAACAGTATCAAAACCCATTCTCGGAAAGGGAAGGTGCAGTCTGTGCACATCACTTTTGGGATCAGAACCATGACAGTCCACAATGGCAAACTTTTCTCTTAGACATGTTCCACGAACAGACCAAACGTTTCAAGATTAATTTTTCGCATTCTTTCCTCTTGAAAGACAAGAAAACCAACCAGCTCTTTTTTTCACGCCTGTCATAACAATCACGCAGGTTTGGATACACCGCGTCTGATCAATTCGAAACAAGATTTCCTTTCTTTTCTAGATGAGTTGAACGATCAAGACATTCTCGGTCAGGTTCAAAACGAAAGACCAGACTCTCGTTATTCTGTGTAGAGTATCATGGCTGCTTCCTTCTATGTCAATCCTCTTCCAGACTTTCCTATCGGTTGTGCATGTGGGAGTGAACTGCCTGATTTCATTCGAGACAACGTTTTTCTGCATACTTTACAGAGAGATGAACATCATTCATTCCCTTATACAGATAATCTCTGCTTTTTTCGTTGTCTGGCGTTACACCGGGGTGCTTCTCTTCACTCTCTTCAAACACGACCAACACTCTCTATCAAGAATGGGTGGGTCACCCTCCTCTTTCTCATTTTCCAGATATCACTCTCTTAGACCTGGATTCCATAGAAACCAAGTTTCAAATCAACGTCGATGTTTTTGAGTTTGACACCGCTCAGTCACCACCCTGTCTTACTCCCCTTTGACGCAGCGACTACAAACATTCAGACACTCTCAGACTGTTACACCACAATCATCACTTCATGTACATCATTGACATCAACAAGTTAGGACACGCGTTGGCTTGCAGCCGATGCGGTAAACTTTGGTCTACAACAAAAAAGTTAAACAAGCATATGAACACTTGTCAGGGTAGTCTCCCTAAAGAAAGGTACGCAGGTGGAGTTTATAACCCTCCGAAATCCATCTTACAAGAACTGGACAGGTATGGAATTTCGGTAGACAGAGATTTCATCTTCCCTTACAGAGTTACTTTTGACTTTGAAGGTTTTTTTTGAGACTGACGACTTACCCCAGACAAAAAAAATGGATTCAAACACTACCTTTACCGCTAGATACGTACCTCTGTCTGTCTCTGTGGCTTCTAACGTCCCTGGGTTTGAAGAGCCTCGGTGCTTCGTGAGTGAAGGAGACCCCCAAACGATCGTTAATTCCATGATCGGTTACTTAGAAAGCATTTCAGACACGTCTTACCGCTACCTCAGAGAACATTTTCAGGATACATTCTCAGAGTTAGATGCTTTGGAGGTCGACTCTGGCAACACGCAACATATTCCCGCCAAAGTCCTCCGAGACAAACTAGAAGACTACCTCCACGAACTTCCCGTGGTAGGATTCAATTCGTCCAACTATGATCTAAACGTAGTCAAACCTTATCTCATTCGACGGTTTGTTACTGACAATGATGATGCTGGTGCTGGAGCTGCTTATGATGGTGATGATAATGATGATGATGACAATGATGATGCTGGTGCTGGAGCTGCTAATGATGATGATGATGATGATGATGATGATGATGATGATGATGATGAAAACAACACTCTAAATTTTGTAGTGAAACGAAACAACCAGTACATGTGTCTCGCCACACGAAAACTGAAATTTTTAGACATTGTTAATTTTCTGGCGCCTGGGTTTTCATACTCAAAATACCTGAAAGCTTTCGATGTCACGGAAGACAAGGGACATTTTTGTTATGACTATATCACCAGTCTAGACAAACTACGAGAAACGTCTCTTCCCCCACACAGCGCTTTTCACAGCTCGCTCAAAAACGCCAACATTTCGGAAGAAGAATACACACAATGTCAAACGGTATGGACAGAACATAACATGACCTCCCTTAACGATTTTTTGGTTTGGTATAACAACAAAGACGTCGGTCCCTTCCTCCAGGCTCTGCAAACCCAGATCGACATGTATTCTTCTCTCAACATAGACCTTTTGAAAGACGGTATTTCTGTTCCGGGTATCACTCTGAAATACCTGTTTCAGACACTTCCTTCTGACGTTTATTTCTCTCTCTGCGATGACAAACGACAAGACATCCTGATACGCGGCAACATCGTAGGCGGGCCGTCCATTATTTTTCACCGGTACCACGAAAAAGATAGAACCTTCATTCGCGATGATCCGTCCAAACCTGTCAAATCTATTCAAGGGTATGACGCCAACGCGCTTTACCTGTATTGCCTCATGCAAGACATGCCCACTGAACATCCTATCATAAGTAAAAGAGAGACAGGGTTCCGACCCGAATACACAGACAATTACGGACGACAGGTGAGAGAGTGGCTTGAATGGGTGGCGCATACAAACAAAACATCTATCCAACACAAATTTAATGGAAAAGAACATTCTTTAGGCCGTCGACATATTCGCGTAGATGGGTGGGAATCAGATACCCATACCGCGTATCAATTTCACGGGTGTATCTTCACGTCACGATTTCACGGTCACGATTGTCAATCACCCGCGGAAAAACCATCAATCCCGTCAATGTGAAATCGCTTCATGAACTCAGAGATAACACTCGCGCAATCACCAAATACTTGAGAGAAGACATGGGTGTGTGTGTGGTTGAAATGTATGAGTGTGAATGGCAACGACAAAAACGTGACAATCCAAACATAGGACAGTTTCTACAGACGCGTTTTCCCGACTCACATCATCGTTTCCAAACCCCCATCACGGAACAAGCTGACCTGGAAGCCGTTCAAACTAACTCGTTGTTCGGTTTGATCGAGTGTGACATTGAGGTGCCTGATCATTTAAAAGACTATTTCAGCGAATTACAACCGGTGTTCAAAAATGTATCTCTCTCTCGCGATGATATCGGACCCCATATGCGCGAGTATGCGGAAATTCACAAACTCCTAACCCAACCACGCCGCAGTTTAATTGGTAGTTACTTCGGGAAAAAAATCTTGCTAGTGACGCCTCTGTTAAAATGGTACATCGATCACGGACTGCACGCTTCTAACGTCTCACTCGTGATAGAATATACGCCCAAGGCTTGTTTCAAACAATTCGGAGAAAATGTGTCTAAAGCGCGCCGACAAGGCGACGCTGATCTGACAAAATCGATACTCACTGACACGTTCAAATTGCTAGGAAATTCTGCCTATGACAAAACATTGACTAATGTTGCCAAACATCGTAACATTCGATATGTGTCTAGCGCTCGAGCACCTACTCTCATCAACGATCCACGGTTTCAAAAACTTACAGAACTCGGTAGTGACACTGTAGAAGTAGAAATGAACAAAAAAAACATTTGTTGGTCTCTTCCCTTGCAGATTGGGTATTTCGTTTATCAATACGCCAAACTGCGAATGCTGGAATTTTACTACGATTTCTTAGATAAATACGTCTCGCGGGCAGATTTTCAACTGCTAGAAATGGATACCGATTCTCTTTACATGGCTATCAGTCGCAATCACTTAGAAGACGTGGTTCGCCCAGACTTGCGTCCAGAATTTTTTTCCGAATACGCTCAATGGTTTCCGGGACAGGCTTGTGACACACACGCGGCTGATTACCAGCGTGCACGTACAGCGCAACAAGCATGGAACCCTTCTCTGTGCTCAGACTGCCTTGACCGTGTACGTTATGACAAACGGACCCCTGGACTCTTCAAGACCGAATACACGGTGACAGTTTCGTGGGGTTATGCTCCAAAACCTACTTTTGTTCTGGGGACAAGGGAGACAAATTCAGTTGTAAGGGTATCAATTAACACCATAACACACTCACCCTTGATACGTACCAACAGGTCTTAGACAAGAGGGAAAGCGGGGCTGGGACTAATACAGGATTTCGCACAGACGGCGAAGCCATGTTTACTTACTTTCAAACACGAAAGTCTCTGTCATACTTTTACACCAAACGCATCGTAGCCGCTGATGGGATCTCTACTTTTCCCATTTTGGTTTAGTAACATTCCACAAGATCTGTGATGATTCTGATCATACCATTTCACTCAATCCTTTTTTAAATGACCGTTGTGAGCGTATCTGTGATAATATCATTTTACTGTTTACTTCTGTGATACTGTTCCATATTCTCTGTAAATGTTCTAATAGCTCATATTCTCAACGTCGCCATCTTATGACCAATCTCCATGTCTTTTTAATGTTGCCATATACATATATGTTTTACATATCAACATATATCCTTATGCTGGTCCCAAGCCCAGATAAAAACAGAGGAAAAGACAATACCTTTCAACTTTTCTCTGCTGTTTTCAAACCATTTCCACAAAAGCTTTACCTGTCACAACCCACTGACCTAGTGACAGTACGTAGTGAGCTCACCCATTCATTTCTGAGCTCGTGACCTAGTGATCTGACCTCGTGACCTACTGACCTGACCTCATGACCTACTGACCTAGGAGCAAGAGCAATCCTAATCCTTTGAGGGATGAGAGGCCCCTTACTATACTACTGATAGGTGTGTTGTGTGTGGTGTGTAGGGATGGGTGTGTTGTGTGTGTGTTGTGTAGGGATAGGTGTATTGTGTGTGGTGTGTAGGGATAGGTGTATTGTGTGTGGTGTGTGTGGTGTGTAGGGATAGGTGTATTGTGTGTGGTGTGTTGGGATGGGTGTGTTGTGTGTGGTGTGTAGGATAGGTGTGTTGTGTGTGGTGTGTAGGGATAGGTGTGTTGTGCGTGGTGTGTAGGGATATGTGTGTTGTGTGTGGTGTGTAGGGATAGGTGTGTTGTGTGTGGTGTGTAGGGATAGGTGTGTTGTGTGTGATGTGTAGGGATAGGTGTGTTGTGTAGGGATAGGTGTAGTGTGTGTGGTGTGTAGGGATAGGTGTATTGTGTGTGGTGTGTAGGGATAGGTGTAGTGTGTGTGGTGTGTAGGGATAGATGTGTTGTGTGTGGTGTGTAGGGATAGGTGTGTTGTGTGTTGTGCGTAGGGATAGGTGTATTGTGTGTGTTGTGTTGGGATGGGTGTGTTGTGTGTGGTGTGTAGGGATAGGTGTATTGTGTGTGGTGTGTTGGGATGGGTGTATTGTGTGTGTTGCGTGTAGTGTGTAGGAATGGGTGTATTGTGTGTGGTGTGTAGGGATAGGTGTGGTATGTGGGTGTGTTGTATTGTGGTGTGTGTGATGTGTAGGGATGGGTGTGTTGTGGTGTGTGTATGGTGCGTAGAGATGGGTGTGTTGTGGTGTGTGTGTGGTGTGTGTGTGGTGCGTAGGGATGGTGTGTTGGTTGTGGTGTGTGTGGTGTGTGTGGTGTGTGTGTGGGGTGTGTGTGGTGTTTAGGGATAGGTGTGTTGTGTTGTAGTGGTTGTGTGGTGTTTAGGGATAGGTGTGTTGTGTTGTAGTGGTTGTGTGGTGTTTAGGGATGGGTGTGTTGTGTTGTAGTGGTTGTGTGGTGTTTAGGGATAGGTGTGTTGTTGTGTGGTGTATGTTGTGTGTTGTGTGTGGTGTATGTTGTGTGTAATGTGTTGGGATGGGTGTGTTTATGTGTGTTGTGTGTTGTGTGTGGTGTATGGGGAGATTGGTGAGCTGTGTAAGGGTGACTGTTATGCCGACACACGAAAGACACGCAAAAGACAGACGAGAAGCCTTCCATACAGACGGACAGAAAACGTTACACCATTTGAAAATGATACAAAAGAAACACCACGGAGCCATCCTCTAAAGAAATTCCCATGGAACTGCAGTTTATATTTTTTTGGTCTGTATTTCATGATGCCACAAGTCACATTGAAGTTGAGAGAGACCTGACGCTGTTAACTGTGATATGAATATGATGATCGTGACAGCAGTTACATGGCCCTTAGGCCTGCTGTCTGTGAGGTGTCACCTGTGTGTCTGGCCATGACCTTGTTTGTCATGAGTTACACCAAGGTGACAACCTGTCTTAGTTTGTACAGATCACACTATCATTAGTTCTTGACTCTGGGATTGAAGAGAGAGAGAGAGAGAGACAGAGAGAGAGGGAGAGAGAGGAGAGAGAGAGAGAGAGGGAGAGAGAGACAGAGAGAGAGAGAGACAGAGAGAGAGAGGAGAGAGAGAGAGAGAGAGGAGAGAGAGAGAGAGAGAGAGAGAGAGAGAGAGAAGAGAGGAGAGAGACAGAGAGAGAGAGAGACGAGAGAGAGAGCAGAGAGAGAGAGAAGACACAGAGAGAGAGAGAGAGAGAGAGAGAGAGCATATTAAATTCGACTCAATGTTGTAAAGCTCGTTCCTGTAGCTATGGATACCGCTGGTAATTGTAATTGTAGTTCTTTAGTTGTAACTGTAGGGTAACAGCAGTACAGGTAGTAGTTCTAATGGTAGTTCTTGTAACTAGAGGATAACAGTAGTAGTTATAATGGTAGTTCTTGTAATTATAGGGTAACAGTAGTAGTTAATGGTAGTTCTTGTACCTATAAGGTAACAGTAGTAGTTATAATGGTAGTTCTTGTACCTATGGAGTAACGGTAGTAGTTATAATGGTAGTTCTTGTAGCCATAGGGTAACAGTGGTAGTTACAATGGTAGTTCTCGTAATTACAGGGTAACAGTTGTAGTTATGGTAGTTGTTGTAGCTATGGGGTAACAGTAGTAGTTATAATGGTAGTTCTTGTAGCTATAGGGTAAGAGTAGTAGTTATAATGGTAGTTCTTGTAGATATGGTGTAACAGTAGTAGTTATAATGGTAGTTCTTGTAGCTATAGGGTAACAGTAGTAGTTATAATGGTAGTTCTTGTAGCTATGGTGTAACAGTAGTAGTTATAATGGTAGTTCTTGTAGCTATAAGGTAACAGTAGTAGTTACAATGGTAGTTGTTGTAGCTATGGCATAACAGTAGTAGTTATAATGGTAGTTCTTGTAGCTATAGGGTAACAGTAGTAGTTACAATGGTAGTTCTTGTAGCTATAGGGTAACAGTAGTAGTTATAATGGTAATTCTTGTAGCTATAGGGTAACAGTAGTAGTTATAATGGTAGTTCTTGTAGCTATAGGGTAACAGTAGTAGTTATAATGGTAGTTCTTGTAGCTATAGGGTAACAGTAGTAGTTATAATGGTAGTTCTTGTAGCTATAGGGTAACAGTAGTAGTTATAATGGTAGTTGTTGTAGCTATGGCATAACAGTAGTAGTTATAATGGTAATTCTTGTAGCTATAGGGTAACAGTAGTAGTTACAATGGTAGATAAGGTAGATAATGGTAGTTCTTGTAGCCATAGGGTAACAGTAGTAGTTATAATGGTAGTTCTTGTAGCTATGGCGTAACAGTAGTAGTTATAATGGTAGTTGTTGTAGCTATGGCATAACAGTAGTAGTTATAATGGTAGTTCTTGTAGCTATAGGGTAACAGTAGTGTTATAATGGATAGTTCTTGTAGCTATGGTGTAACAGTAGTAGTTATAATGGTAGTTCTTGTAGCTATAGGGTAACAGTAGTTGTTATAATGGTAGTTCTTGTAGCTATAGGGTAACAGTAGTAGTTATAATGGTAGTTCTTGTACCTATAAGGTAACAGTAGTAGTTATAATGGTAGTTCTTGTACCTATGGAG
Organism: Monoplex corrugatus; assembly: GCA_030674185.1. NCBI lineage: Eukaryota > Metazoa > Mollusca > Gastropoda > Littorinimorpha > Ranellidae > Monoplex > Monoplex corrugatus. The sequence goes on from JAPXFY010000026.1 coordinate 1,205,466, forward strand.
TAACGGTAGTAGTTATAATGGTAGTTCTTGTAGCATAGGGTAACAGTGGTAGTTACAATGGTAGTTCTGTAATTACAGGGTAACAGTTGTAGTTATGGTAGTTGTTGTAGCTATGGTGTAACAGTAGTAGTTATAATGGTAGTTCTTGTAGCTATGGTGTAACAGTAGTAGTTATAATGGTAGTTCTTGTACTATAGGGTAACAGTGGTAGTTCAATGGTAGTTCTCGTATTACAGGGTAACAGTTGTAGTTATGGTAGTTGTTGTAGCTATGGTGTAACAGTAGTAGTTATAATGGTAGTTCTTGTAGCTATGGTGTAACAGTAGTAGTTATAATGGTAGTTCTTGTAGCTATGGTGTAACAGTAGTAGTTATAATGGTAGTTCTTGTAGCTTAGAGGGTAACAGTGGTAGTTTACAATGGTAGTTCTCGTAATTACAGGGTAACAGTTGTAGTTTATGGTAGTTGTTGTAGCTATGGTGTAACAGTAGTAGTTATAATGGTAGTTCTTGTAGCTATGGCGTAACAGTAGTAGTTATAATGGTAGTTCTTGTAGCTATGGGGTAACAGTAGTAGTTACAATGGTAGTTCTTGTAGCTATGGTGTAACTGTAGTAGTTATAATGGTAGTTCTTGTAGCTATGGTGTAACAGTAGTAGTTACAATGGTAGTTCTTGTAGCTATGGGTAACAGTAGTAGTTATAATGGTAGTTCTTGTAGCTATGGTGTAACAGTAGTAGTTACAATGGTAGTTCTTGTAGCTATGGTGTAACAGTAGTAGTTATAATGGTAGTTCTTGTAGCTATAGGTAACAGTAGTAGTTATAATGGTAGTTCTTGTAGCTATAGGGTAACAGTAGTAGTTATAATGGTAGTTCTTGTAGCTATGGTGTAACAGTAGTAGTTATAATGGTAGTTCTTGTAGCTATAGGGTAACAGTAGTAGTTATAATGGTAGTTCTTGTAGCTATAGGGTAACAGTAGTAGTTATAATGGTAGTTCTTGTAGCTATAGGGTAACAGTAGTAGTTAAATGGTAGTTCTTGTAGCTATGGTGTAACAGTAGTAGTTAGAATGGTAATTCTTGTAGCTATAGGTTACAGTAGTAGTTATAATGGTAGTTCTTGTAGCTATAGGGTAACAGTAGTAGTTATAATGGTAGTTCTTGTAGCTATAGGTAACAGTAGTAGTTATAATGGTAGTTCTTGTAGCTATAGGGTAACAGTAGTAGTTATAATGGTAGTTCTTGTAGCTATGGCATAACAGTAGTAGTTACAATGGTAGTTCTTGTAGCTATGGCATAACAGTAGTAGTTATAATGGTAGTTCTTGTAGCTATAGGGTAACAGTAGTTGTTATAATGGTAGTTCTTGTAGCTATGGTGTAACAGTAGTAGTGAGGATGGTAGTTGTTGTAGCCATGGGATGAAAGTTGTAACATTGAATACTGTGGCCATGGGAATTGAAGTAGTAACTGTTAAACGTAATTCTTGTATGCAATAGTCGTAGTAACCGTAGTAACCATACCACTGGTAGAAGTAGTTGTTGTCGTAAATGCGTTTTATGCAAACAGACAATCAGTTGATATTGTTTAGTGTAGTTAAGTTGCAGAGGTCTATGTAAAGTGTTTATCCATATGTGACGTCATACAGAGGTCTATGTAAAGTGTTTAGCCGTATGTGACGTCATACAGAGGTCTATGAAAAGTGATTAGCCGTATGTGACGTCATGCAGAGGTCTATGTAAAGTGATTAGCCGTATGTGACGTCATACAGAGGTCTATGTAAAGTTTTTAGCCGTATGTGA
>JAPXFY010000026.1:1212264-1227264 GCA_030674185.1 Monoplex corrugatus
TTGAGGTTATGTCTCCGATATTTGTCACTCAGCCTGTATAGAACTTCACAACGTTAGTGTAATCCGCCCATACCAGGATTGTCTCTCCTTTCTGACTGCCCATAGTATACGATCTTCGGCAAACTACAATGGTTGAACATTCTGCTGCAAAGCTCGTAAAGGTTGGCAAGTATCGTCGTGTTCAGCCCTTTCTTTTCAAATGTCATTGTCTCTCAGTCCAAGCCCGGGTAGACTTCAAGCTGTCAACTTTCTCTCCAAAACCACCACGGCCTGTAGTTGTGATCTCTTCTAGACTGTCTCGGTCATCATCAGGTAATTCCATTCTCAACGTTCTTTTGTACAGACTAAGATTTTTGGCCAGCATTCATTCTCTTTCTGTGCACCATAACAATGGAACGCTCTTCCCTCAGATGTTCATTATTTGCAATCTTCATCCTGTTTTAGGAGAGCTCCAAAAACGTGTCTCTTGTAACAGTAGAATGACTGGTATTATTCCCACTGTCGACATGTATATTGTATGATAGGTTGTGTGAGATAAAGCCGTAGTGTATATTACAGCGATTGTTCGTAAGTCAGTGTTAGTGTATGTGCTCGCAGACATTAGTTCCTGTGTAGATTCTGGTTGTTGTGTTATGTACGTGTGTACATACATTCGTATCAGTGTGTGTGTGTGTGTGTGTGTGTGTGTGTGTGTGTGTGTGTGTGTGTGTGTGTGTGTGTGTGTGTGTGTGTGTGTGTGTGTTGTGTGTGTGTTGCTATATGCATATCCGTTAATACTGTAAGAGTTTTCTTATGTCATACATGTGCAACACTCGACATTCTTTTCTTTTGTTGTGTCATGTCACGCTTATATTATTGATGTAGCACTGACTTACATCTTTATGTATGGATTTATATCATTGATGTAGCACTGACTTACATCTTTATGTATGGATTTATATCATTGATGTAGCACTGACTTACATCTTTATGTATGGATTTATATCATTGATGTAGCACTGACTTACATCTTTATGTATGGATTTATATCATTGATGTAGCACTGACTTACATCATTATGTATGGATTTATATCATTGATGTAGCACTGACTTACATCTTTATGTATGGATTTATATCATTGATGTAGTACTGACTTACATCTTTATGTATGGATTTATATCATTGATGTAGCACTGACTTACATCTTTATGTATGGATTTATATCATTGATGTAGCACTGACTTACATCTTTATGTATGGATTTATATCATTGATGTAGCACTGACTTACATCTTTATGTATGGATTTATATCATTGATGTAGCACTGACTTACATCTTTATGTATGGATTTATATCATTGATGTAGCACTGACTTACATCTTTATGTATGGATTTATATCATTGATGTAGCACTGACTTACATCTTTATGTATGGATTTATATCATTGATGTAGCACTGACTTACATCTTTATGTATGGATTTATATCATTGATGTAGCACTGACTTACATCTTTATGTATGGATTTTTATCATTGATGTAGACTGACTTACATTTTATGTATGGATTTTATCATTGATGTAGCACTGACTTACATCTTTATGTATGGATTTATATCATTGATGTAGCACTGACTTACATCTTTATGTATGGATTTATATCATTGATGTAGCACTGACTTACATCTTTATGTATGGATTTATATCATTGATGTAGCACTGACTTACATCTTTATGTATGGATTTATATCATTGATGTAGCACTGACTTACATCTTTATGTATGGATTTATATCATTGATGTAGCACTGACTTACATCTTTATGTATGGATTTATATCATTGATGTAGCACTGACTTACATCTTTATGTATGGATTTATTATCATTGATGTAGCACTGACTTACATCTTTATGTATGGATTTATATCATTGATGTAGCACTGACTTACATCTTTATGTATGGATTTATATCATTGATGTAGTACTGACTTACATCTTTATGTATGGATTTATATCATTGATGTAGCACTGACTTACATCTTTATGTATGGATTTATATCATTGATGTAGCACTGACTTACATCTTTATGTATGGATTTATATCATTGATGTAGCACTGACTTACATCTTTATGTATGGATTTATATCATTGATGTAGCACTGACTTACATCTTTATGTATGGATTTATATCATTGATGTAGCACTGACTTACATCTTTATGTATGGATTTATATCATTGATGTAGCACTGACTTACATCTTTATGTATGGATTTATATCATTGATGTAGCACTGACTTACATCTTTATGTATGGATTTATATCATTGATGTAGCACTGACTTACATCTTTATGTATGGATTTATATCATTGATGTAGCACTGACTTACATCTTTATGTATGGATTTATATCATTGATGTAGCACTGACTTACATCTTTATGTATGGATTTTTATCATTGATGTAGTACTGACTTACATCTTTATGTATGGATTTATATCATTGATGTAGCACTGACTTACATCTTTATGTATGGATTTATATCATTGATGTAGTACTGTCTTACATCTTTATGTATGGATTTATATCATTGATGTAGTACTGACTTACATCTTTATGTATGGATTTATATCATTGATGTAGCACTGACTTACATCTTTATGTATGGATTTATATCATTGATGTAGCACTGACTTACATCTTTATTTTGGATTTATATCATTGATGTAGTACTGACTTACATCTTTATGTATGGATTTATATCATTGATGTAGCACTGACTTACATCTTTATGTATGGATTTATATCATTGATGTAGCACTGACTTACATCTTTATGTATGGATTTATATCATTGATGTAGTACTGACTTACATCTTTATGTATGGATTTATATCATTGATGTAGTACTGACTTACATCTTTATGTATGGATTTATATCATTGATGTAGCACTGACTTACATCTTTATGTATGGATTTATATCATTGATGTAGCACTGACTTACATCTTTATGTATGGATTTATATCATTGATGTAGCACTGACTTACATCTTTATGTATGGATTTATATCATTGATGTAGCACTGACTTACATCTTTATGTATGGATTTATATCATTGATGTAGCACTGACTTACATCTTTATGTATGGATTTATATCATTGATGTAGCACTGACTTACATCTTTATGTATGGATTTATATCATTGATGTAGCACTGACTTACATCTTTATGTATGGATTTATATCATTGATGTAGCACTGACTTACATCTTTATGTATGGATTTATTATCATTGATGTAGCACTGACTTACATCTTTATGTATGGATTTATATCATTGATGTAGCACTGACTTACATCTTTATGTATGGATTTATATCATTGATGTAGCACTGACTTACATCTTTATGTATGGATTTATATCATTGATGTAGCACTGACTTACATCTTTATGTATGGATTTATATCATTGATGTAGCACTGACTTACATCTTTATGTATGGATTTATATCATTGATGTAGCACTGACTTACATCTTTATGTATGGATTTATATCATTGATGTAGCACTGACTTACATCTTTATGTATGGATTTATATCATTGATGTAGCACTGACTTACATCTTTATGTATGGATTTATATCATTGATGTAGCACTGACTTACATCTTTATGTATGGATTTATATCATTGATGTAGCACTGACTTACATCTTTATGTATGGATTTATATCATTGATGTAGCACTGACTTACATCTTTATGTATGGATTTTATATCATTGATGTAGTCACTGACTTACATCTTTATGTATGGATTTATATCATTGATGTAGCACTGACTTACATCTTTATGTATGGATTTTGTATCATTGGGTGTAGTACTGACTTACATCTTTATGTTTGGATTTATATCATTGATGTAGCACTGACTTACATCTTTATGTATGGATTTTATATCATTGATGTAGCACTGACTTACATCTTTATGTATGGATTTTTTGGTTTGTAAAGTGCCTAAAGTGCTGGCCTCCCGTGATGTTGCACTATATAAACCCCTTGAGTGCTGTGTCCGTAAAATTTACGGAGCTCTCGGAGCCTTCTCTGGTGCCTATATACGTGAAATTCACGGAGGTAGTTTGACCCACGTTTCAGCCTAATGTAAATGGGAGAGAAGCACTGACTGATGTTGTCAGTCTCAGAGAGGGTTCATAAAAGTGACTGGCTTCCCTTACATGACTTTTTGACCTATGCAACCCTCACCAGATTGGTTTTATTTATCTGAAAAGAGAAACTGGTTTTCAGCAAAAATGTTGACACCAGGACTGCCTTGCAATGCTGCATGTTTTCAGTCTTTGAAAGCATGTGAGTTGAGTCAAGAACTTATACATGACTGTAGGATGATTCAGAAGACAAATCTAACACAAGAAGAGGTTGAAAACAGCAGTAGTTACTGGCTGCTGGTATGAAACGTGCAGCAGACAGGCCCAACACGAAAAGTATTGATTTTTCGAGCCCCTGATATGAAGGTTCCCCCCACCCCACCCCAAGGTTGTGTTACAGGCAATACTGGCAGCTAGCCAATATTTTTCAGGGACTACACTGTGGAATTATATAAGCCACACTGTCAGTGAGTAGTGTCAGAAGTGGCAAGGGGAAGACTAGGGTGATGGAGTGGGTGGGGTGGGGGTGGGGGTGCCTCAGGGGACCACTTGACTGGTCAAGCCACTCAGTGTACTAGCACACTGTGGCTCTTTGTAACTCGTCACTGTCAAAATATTACAAATAGTAATAAGTATTTCAGATGACTATGTAGTAATTTCTTGAAATTACTACATAAGTCATCTGAAATACATTTAGTCATGCTAATGCACATTCTGTGTAATTTCATGCATAGATTCCCATAAATATGGAAGCAACAGTTGTTTTAATGTACATGGTAGACTAATACCCCGGTGGACTGTCTCAGAGTTATACCTAGGGTGGACTGTCTTACAGTTTACCTAGAGTGGACTGTCTTACAGTTAGAGTAATACCCAGGGTGGACTGTCTTAGAGTTAGAGTAATACCCAGGGTGGACTGTCTTAGAGTTAGAGTAATACCCAGGGTGGACTGTCTTAGACTTATACCCACAGTGGACTGTCTTAGAGTTAGAGTAATACCCAGGGTGGACTTCTTAGAAATAGAGTATGCCCAGTGTGGACTGTCTTAGAATTGAGTAACACCCAGGGTGGACTTCTTATAATTGAGTATACCCAGTGTGGACTGTCTAGAATTAGAGTAACACCCAGGGTGGACTGTCTTAGAATTAGAGTAATACCCAGGGTGGACTTCTTAGAATTAGAGTATACCCAATGTGGACTGTCTTAGAATTAGAGTAATACCCAGGGTGGACTGTCTTAGAATTAGAGTAATACCCAGGGTGGACTGTCTCAGAGTTATACCTAGGGTGGATTTCTTAGAATTAGAGTAATACCAGGATGGACTGTCTTAGAATTAAAGTAATACCAGGATGGACTGTCTTAGAATTAGAGTAATACCCAGGGTGGACTGTCTTAGAGTTAGAGTAATACCCAGGGTGGACTGTCTTAGAATTAGAGTAATACCCAGGGTGGACTGTCTTAGACTTATACCTAGAGTGGACTGTCTTAGAATTAGAGTAATACCCAGGGTGGACTGTCTTAGAGTTAGAGTAATACCCAGGGTGGACCGTCTTAGAGTTAGAGTAATACCCAGGGTGGACTGTCTTAGAGTAATACCCAGGGTGGACTGTCTTAGAGTTATACCCAGGGTGGACTGTCTTAGATTAGAGTAATACCCAGGGTGGACTTCTTAGAATTAGAGTAATACCCAGGGTGGACTGTCTTAGAATTAGAGTTATACCCAGGGTGGACTGTCTTAGAGTTATACCCAGGGTGGACTGTCTTAGACTTATACCTAGAGTGGACTGTCTTAGAATTAGAGTAATGCCCAGGGTGGACTGTCTTAGAGTCATACCTAGGGTGGACTGTCTTAGAATTAGAGTAATACGCCATGAGGACTGTCTTAGAGGAAAATGCTGAGGGTGAACTGTCTTAGAATTAGACTAATACCACGGGTGGACAGTCTGTAGATTAGAGTAATACCTATGGTGGACTGTCTTAGAGTAATACTCCGAGTGGACTGTCTTGGTATTAGAGTAATACCCCGTGTGGACTGTCTTTGGATTAGAATAATACCCAGGGTGGACGTCTTAGGATTAGAACGATACCCTGGTGGACTTCTTAGGATTAGAGTACTATCCGGGGTGGACTGCACTAGAATGAGAATAATACCCAAGGTAGATTTCTTAGGATTAGAGTAATAACTAAGATGGACTTCTTAGAGCAATACCCAGGGTGGACTGTCTTAGGATTAGAGTAAACCTAAGGTGGACTTCTTGAGTAATACCCAGGGTGGACTGTCTTAGGATTAGAGTAACACCTAAGGTGGACTGTCTTGGGATTAGAGTAATATCCAGGGTGGACTGTCTTATGAATAGAGTAATACCAGGGATGGACTCTGTTAGGATTAGAGTAATACCGAGGGTAAAATCCTTACTTTGATTTGATTGCTGTTTTCATGTTTCAGTCACGTCTTTTTAATGATATCTGTCTGTCTGTCTGTCGTCTGTGTCTGTTGTCTGTCTGTCTGTGTCTATTTTACCCTCTGTATCTGTCTGTCTCTTAATCTATCTTTCCTTCCACCCCACTGTCTGTTGTCTGTCTGTCAGTCTCTGTCTTTGTCTCAGTCTGTGTCTGTCTGTGTGTGTGTTTGTCTGCCTATCTCCCCTCTTCCCTCTGTCTGTCTAATGTCTGTCTACATGTACTCCTTATCTGTCTGTTTGTTTGTCTCTGCCGCTGTCTGTCTATGTCTGTCTTCGTTTTTTCCTCTGTCTGCATGCACTCCTTGTCTCATTTGTCTGTCTGTCTGTGTGTCTGTGTGTGTGTGTGTCTGTCTGCCTGCCTGTTTTCCTTCTTCCCTTTGTCTGCTTGCATGTATTCCTTTTGTGTTTTTTCTGCTTGGATGGCAGAGAATCGTATGGATGCTAATGTGGGTGATCAAGAAGATATGTACATCAAATTTCTCATATCTCTCTCTCCCAGTTCCTAATACCACGGCCACATCGTCTGCGAAGAAGAAAAAGGATCAGTCTGGAACAAGCCTGGATCAGAGTTTCCATTGACACACTATTTGGGGTATAAACGCCGCACGTATATATTTGTGCTATTCCGTTGAGGCCAATGCAGTTTACGGCACAATGTTGAAAGCAAAAAATACTTCTTCAGTATTTTGCTAATGATACAAGTCCGTTTCTGAATGAGCTTCATGTTCAACATGTCCACCTCTCTTTTTCTCTTTTTCTGTCTACCTGTGTGTCTGTCTGTGTCTGTGTTGTCTGTGTCTGTGTCTGTCTGTGTCTGTCTGTGTCTGTGTCTGTCTGCGTCTGTGTCTGTCTGTGTCTGTCTGTGTCTGTGTCTGTCTGTGTCTGTCTCTGTCTGTGTCTGTCTGTGTCTGTCTGTGTCTGTGTCTGTCTGTGTCTGTCTGTGTCTGTGTGTGTCTGTCTGTGTCTGTCTGTGTCTGTCTGTCTGTGTCTGTGTCTGTCTGTGTCTGTGTCTGTCTGTGTCTGTGTCTGTGTCTGACTCTGTCTGTGTCTGTGTCTGTGTCTGACTGCGTCTGTGTCTGTCTGTGTCTGTCTGTTTCTGTCTGTGTCTGTCTGTGTCTGTGTCTGTCTGTGTCTGTGTCTGTCTGTGTCTGTGTCTGTCTGTGTCTGTCTGTGTCTGTGTCTGTCTGTGTCTGTCTGTCTGTGTCTGTCTGTGTCTGTGTCTGTCTGTGTCTGTGTCGTCTGTGTCTGTGTCTGTCTGTGTCTGTCTATGTCTGTCTGTATCTGTCTCTGTCTGTGTCTGTCTGTCTGTGTCTGTCTGTGTCTGTCTGTCTGTGTTTGTGTCTGTCTATGTCTGTGTCTGTCTGTGTCTGTGTCTGACTGTGTCTGTGTCTGTCTGTCTGTCGTCTGTGTCTGTCTGTGTCTGTCTGTGTCTGTCTGTGTCTGTGTTGTGTCTGTCTCTGTCTGTGTCTGTCTGTGTCTGTCTGTGTCTGTGTCTGTCTGTGTCTGTGTCTGTCTGTGTCTGTGTCTGTCTGTGTCTGTGTCTGTGTCTGTCTGTGTCTGTCTGTGTCTGTGTCTGTCTGTGTCTGTGTCTGTGTCTGCTGTGTCTGTGCTGTGTCTGTGTCTGTGTGTCTGCTGTGTCTGTGTCTGTGTCTGTCTGTGTCTGTGTCTGTGTCTGTCTGTGTCTGTGTCTGTCTGTGTCTGTGTCTGTGTCTGTCTGTGTCTGTGTCTGTGTCTGTCTTGTCTGTCGTCTGTGTCTGTTGTGTCTGTGTCTGTCTGTGTCTGTGCTGTCTGTGTCTGTCTGTTGTGTCTGTGTCTGTTGTGTCTGTCTGTGTCTGTCTGTCTGTCTGTGTCTGTGTCTGTCTGTGTCTGTCTGTGTCTGTGTTCTGACTGTGTCTGTGTCTGTCTGTGTCTGTGTCTGTGTCTGTCTGTGTCTGTCTGTGTCTGTGTCTGTCTGTGTCTGACTGTGTCTGTGTCTGTGTCTGTCTGTCTGTGTCTGTGTCTGTTCTGTGTCTGTGGTCTGTCTGTGTCTGACTGTGTCTCGTGTCTGTGTCTGACTGTTGTCTGTGTCTGTGTCTGACTGTGTCTGACTGTGTCTGTGTCTGTGTCTGTCTGTGTCTGTGTCTGACTGTGTCCTGTGTCTGTCTGTGTCTGACTGTTCTGTGTCTGTCTGTGTCTGTCTGTGTCTGTGTCTGTCTGTGTCTGTCTGTCTGTTCTGTGTCTGTCTATGTCTGTGTCTATCTGTGTCTGTCTGTGTCTGTCTGTGTCTGTGTCTGTCTGTGTCTGTGGTCTGTCTGTCTGTCTCTGTCTGTCTCCCTCTCCCTCGTCCTCTTTTTTTCTCTATGTCCCGGCTTGACTTTCTCTCTTACTGTCTCGTTCACTCTTTCTCTTTGTCTCTCTGTCTCCTTTCTTCCCTCCTTCCTTCTCGTCCTCCTTCCCCCCTCCCTCTCTTTCTTTGTTTCTAACTCTGTCTATCTGTCTCTTTCATTCTCTGTCTGTCTGTCTGTCTCTGTCTCTAACTCTGTTTCTCTCTGTCTCTCCTCTCTCTCTTTCTCTTTGTCTGTCTCTGTCTTTTCCTCTCCCTCGCCTTCTGTCTCTCTCTATCGCCCGTTTCCCTCTCTTACTCTCTCTCTCTCTCTGTCTCTGTTTGTCTTTTCCTCCATCTTGTCTCCCGCCCTCCTTCTCTCTGTCTCTCTCATTCTCTCTGTCTCTGATTCTTTGTTTTCTGTCTGTCTGTCTCCCGTTCTCTTCATTTCTTTCCGTTGCCCTCTATCTCTCTCTTCCTCCTTCCTTCCCCCATCTCTCCTTCTGTTAAACATACAAAAAAACCAAAACAACAACAACAACAAAAATCGTGCAGAAAATTCAACGATCGAGACAAATGAAAACAATCTGCATTTTCACAATGGCTCAAGTCTCAGCTGCGTCATTCTGCGCCATTGTCGATATTGCAACACAGCATATATATACATACATACATTTTTTTCTTTCTTGTTTCCCCCTCATTTGTCTCGTTTCTTTTGCTTTTTCTTTTTCTTCTTTTTTTCTATCTTTTTATGTTTGTTTCGCCAAGATGTTTCTCTGGTTGAGAAGATCCCTTCCTTTCCATTGACAGCTTGACAGCGGGTTTCCGAGCCAGCGAGTTTCTGCCTACATGGACAGCACTGCCATATCACAAGACGCACTGGGCCATTGCAATCACAGCTGTATCTGTCACTGCAAGTAATTGTCTTCATTTTCCTGTTTGCATCGTGGGGAGATGTGGCAAGCTCTGGCTTTGGTCTTGAAGTCGAAATGTTTAGCGAAGGGAGGGAACCCTGTTCGAGAAGTAAGATGTCTGTGTGGGGTCAGTGACATGAGAAATGTGGCAAGGTCTTGGCTTTGGTCTTGAAGAAAGAACGTTTAGTTAGTTAAAGGGAGGAAGCCATCTTGGGGAAGTAGAACGTTGGTGTGTGTGTGTGTGTGTGTGTGTGTGTGTGTGTGTGTGTGTGTGTGTGTGTGTGTGTGTGTGTGTGTGTGTGTGTGTGTGTGTGTGTGTGTGTGTGTGTGTGTGTGTGTGTGTTCTTCGAAAAGTAAGGTTCCCTGTGTGTCAGAGAAATGTGACAATATCTGGGTTCTGTGTTGAAGTCAAAATGTTTGGGCTTGGGAGGGAGCCCATGTGGGGAAGTAAGTGTATGTGTCAGTGACGTGAGACACGTGGTAAGAATGTAGTTCTGTTTGACCACAAAACATCTAGCTAAGGGAGGGAGCCCATGTGGGGAAGTAAGTGTATGTGTCAGTGACGTGAGACACGTGGTAAGATTGTAGTTCTGTTTGACCACAAAACATTTAGCTAAGGGAGGGAGCCCATGTGGGGAAGTAAGTGTATGTATCAGTGACGTGAGACACGTGGTAAGATTGTAGTATTGTCTTGACCACAAAACATCTAGCTAAGGGAGGGAGCCCATGTGGGGAAGTAAGTGTGTGTGTGGGTCAGTGACGTGAAACATGTGGTAGTTTTGTGTGTGTTCTGTCTTGAAGACGAAACGTTTAGCTAAAGGGGGAGAAGTGGGGGTGGGGTGGGGGAGCTATCTTTGGGAAGTAAGATGTGTGTGTAAGTCAGTGACATGACATGACATGACATGACATCATTTGCTGCCCACTCGTGCTAACAGCATCTCTTTACACATGGACACAGTGATATGAAACACAGCACGAGACAGCACGATACAATACAACACAATACATATAATACACAGTATGATGTATAATACAACGGAGTAGAACGCACGCCACAGCACAATACAGTAACAAAAATATGCAGATTAGATTTACTTAAGACACACGTTTCAGTCAATACGCAGATTAGACCTACTTTACATACAAATCGTTCATAACTGATACGTACGTTGACGACAATGTAGATGACAGTGATGACGACAATGTAGATGACAGTGATGACGACAATGTAGATGACAGTGATGATGACAATGTAGATGACAGTGATGACTGCAATGTAGATGACAGTGATGACGACAATGTAGATGACAGTGATGACAACAATGTAGATGACAGTGATGACGACAATGTTGATGACAGTGATGACGACAATGTAGATGACAGTGATGACGACAATGTAGATGACAGTGATGACGACAATGTAGATGATAGTGATGACAACAATGTTGATGACAGTGACGACGACAATGTAGATTACAGTGATGACGACAATGTAGATGACAGTGATGACGACAATGCTGATGACAGCGATGACAATGTTGATGATAGTGATGACAACAATGTTGATGACAGTGATGACAACAATGTTGATGAGAGTGATGACGACAATGTTGATGATAGTGATGACGACAATGTTGATGACAGTAATGACGACAATGTTGATGACAATGATGACGACAATGTTGATGACAGTGATGACGACAATGTTGATGATAGAGATGACGACAATGTTGATGACAGTAATGACGACAATGTAGATGACAATGATGACGACAATGTTGATGACAGTGATGACGACAATGTTGATGATAGTGATGACGACAATGTTGATGACAGTAATGACGACAATGTTGATGACAGTGATGACGACAATGTTGATGACAGTGATGACGACAATGTTGATGACAATGATGACGACAATGTTGATGACAGTGATGACGACAATGTTGATGATAGTAATGACGACAATGTTGATGACAGTAATGACGACAATGTAGATGACAATGATGACGACAATGTTGATGACAGTAATGACGACAATGTAGATGATAGTGATGACGACAATGTTGATGACAGTAATGACGACAATGTTGATGACAGTGATGACGACAATGTTGATGATAGTGAGGACGGTCGTGTAGATGACAGTGAGGACGATAGTGTAGATGACAGTGATGACGATAGTGTAGATGACAGTGATGACGACAATGTAGATGACAGTGATGACGACAATGTTGATGACAGTGATGATGACAATGTAGATGACAGTGATGTCGACAATGTAGATGACAGTGATGATGACAATGTTGATGACAGTGATGACGACAATGTAGATGACAGTGATGACGACAATGTAGATGACAGTGATGACGACAATGTAGATGACAGTGATGACGACAATGTAGATGACAGTGATGACGACAATGTTGATGACAGTGATGACGACAATGTAGCTAATAGTGATGACGACAATGTATATGACAGTGATGATGACAATGTAGATGATAGAGATGACGACAATGTGGATGACAATAATGACGACAATATTGATGACAGTGATGACGACAATGTAGATGACAGTGATGACGATAGTGTAGATGATAGTGATGACGACAATGTAGATGACAGTGATGACGACAATGTAGATGACAGTAATGATGACAGTGTAGATGACAGTGATGATGACGATGATAACGGCCATTGTAGACTGCTGTGAATGTTGGATTTTAAACTCGGTGGAACCATTTTGCGTGTGTAAACAGATGGTAAATATGCCATTGATTACTGTTAGTGTACTGATCAATATTGATGTATCGTGTGTAAACAGATGGTAAATATGCCATTGATTACTGTTGGGGTATTACGCAATATTGTTGTATGTAAACAGATGGTAAATATGCCATTGATTACTGTTGGTGTATTATGCAATATTGTTGTATCATGTGTAAACAGATGGTAAATATGCCATTGATTACTGTTGGTGTATTATGCAATATTGTTGTATCATGTGTAAACAGATGGTAAATATGCCATTGATTACTGTTGGTGTATTGATGCAATATTGTTGTATGTAAACAGATGGTAAATATGCCATTGATTACTGTTGGTGTATTATGCAATATTGTTGTATGTAAACAGATGGTAAATATGCCATTGATTACTGTTGGTGTATTGATGCAATATTGTTGTATGTAAACAGATGGTAAATATGCCATTGATTACTGTTGGTGTATTATGCAATATTGTTGTATGTAAACAGATGGTAAATATGCCATTGATTACTGTTGGTGTATTGATGCAATATTGTTGTATGTAAACAGATGGTAAATATGCCATTGATTACTGTTGGTGTATTATGCAATATTGTTGTATGTAAACAGATGGTAAATATGCCATTGATTACTGTTGGTGTATTGATGCAATATTGTTGTATGTAAACAGATGGTAAATATGCCATTGATTACTGTTGGTGTATTGATGCAATATTGTTGTATGTAAACAGATGGTAAATATGCCATTGATTACTGTTGGTGTATTGATGCAATATTGTTGTATCGTGTGTAAACAGATGGTAAATATGCCATTGATTACTGTTGGTGTATTATGCAATATTGTTGTATCGTGTGTAAACAGATGGTAAATATGCCATTGATTACTGTTGGTGTATTGATGCAATATTGTTGTATCGTGTGTAAACAGATGGTAAATATGCCATTGATTACTGTTGGTGTATTGATGCAATATTGTTGTATGTAAACAGATGGTAAATATGCCATTGATTACTGTTGGTGTATTGATGCAATATTGTTGTATGTAAACAGATGGTAAATATGCCATTGATTACTGTTGGTGTATTGATGCAATATTGTTGTATGTAAACAGATGGTAAATATGCCATTGATTACTGTTGGTGTATTGATGCAATATTGTTGTATGTAAACAGATGGTAAATATGCCATTGATTACTGTTGGTGTATTGATGCAATATTGTTGTATCGTGTGTAAACAGATGGTAAATATGCCATTGATTACTGTTGGTGTATTATGCAATATTGTTGTATCGTGTGTAAACAGATGGTAAATATGCCATTGATTACTGTTGGTGTATTGATGCAATATTGTTGTATCGTGTGTAAACAGATGGTAAATATGCCATTGATTACTGTTGGTGTATTATACAATATTGTTGTATGTAAACAGATGGTAAATATGCCATTGATTACTGTTGGTGTATTATACAATATTGTTGTATCGTGTGTAAACAGATGGTAAATATGCCATTGATTACTGTTGGTGTATTGATGCAATATTGTTGTATCATGTGTAAACAGATGGTAAATATGCCATTGATTACTGTTGGTGTATTGATGCAATATTGTTGTATGTAAACAGATGGTAAATATGCCATTGATTACTGTTGGTGTATTGATGCAATATTGTTGTATCGTGTGTAAACAGATGGTAAATATGCCATTGATTACTGTTGGTGTATTGATGCAATATTGTTGTATCATGTGTAAACAGATGGTAAATATGCCATTGATTACGGTTGGTGTACTGATCAATATTGTTGTATCGTGTGTAAACAGATGGTAAATATGCCATTGATTACTGTTAGTGTACTGATCAATATTGATGTATCGTGTGTAAACAGATGGTAAATATGCCATTGATTACTGTTAGTGTACTGATCAATATTGTTGTATCGTGTGTAAACAGATGGTAAATATGCCATTGATTACTGTTAGTGTACTGATCAATATTGTTGTATCGTGTGTAAACAGATGGTAAATATGCCATTGATTACTGTTGGTGTACTGATCAATATTGTTGTATGTAAACAGATGGTAAATATGCCATTGATTACTGTTAGTGTACTGATCAATATTGTTGTATGTAAACAGATGGTAAATATGCCATTGATTACTGTTGGTGTATTGATGCAATATTGTTGTATTGTTCTCTCCCTTCCCCTCCTCCCCTCGCTCCCTTTGTCAGTACTAATGTGTGTATATGTGTGTGTATGTGTGTATGTGTATGTGTGTGTGTGTGTGTGTGTGTGTGTGTGTGTGTGTGTGTGTGTGTGTGTACGTGAGAGAGAGACAAAGAGTCCGGGAGAGAAAGAAAGAGAGAGAGACAGGGAGAGAGAGAGAGAGGGAGAGGGAGAGAGAGAGAGGGAGAGA